>PISX010012866.1:0-59967 GCA_004024625.1 Mellivora capensis
AGAAAGTGTTTGGTTAGAAGGTGTTTCCCCATTAAGTAAATGTTCTCCTTCTTCTTTAGGAAGCCCCACCCTGTGGGAGACATGTGTTATCAGTCTCAAGCCCAGGGCTAGCTGCCTGGGCACACGAACAGTGCAGTCGGTACCAGGTTCTGTGCTCAGAAGGAGACCATGTGCTTAGCTTTAATGCTTTATGGGCATTGTCTTGATATTCTTAAATAATCATCTTTGAATTTGGGTTTTGTAAATGAAGTCTCATTGGACAATGTAGCACATGGTAAGGGGCTTGAGGTGTAGTTTTGCATCCCACTGTCTCTGTACTTTAATGGTACAAGTTCTTGGTCAGCTGCTCCCTAAATCTTTAGAGAGGAGAGCCAAGACTTCCCTGGAGAAGAAATTCTGTCTGTGGACAGCAAACTCATCCTGTGCTCCACAGTTCCCAGACTGTCCTTCAGGATGGCCTACCCTGCAGATTTCTGACTTGCCTTGCCAGTTCCCACAATCTTGTAATATATTTCTCTTAATATATATAGCTCCTACTAATTCTCTTTCTCTGCTTGAACTCTTAACTGACACAGCACATTAAACTCTACAGTATAAGTGCTATGGCCAGAATCAGGTCAGTGAAAAGGAAAATTCAGCTAACGAATTCATTTTAGAGCAGTACTAATCATGGGCATTTATCATTTGTTTAAAAAATTAAAAATGCCTCGGACACCTGGGTGGCTCAGTTGGTTAAGCGGCTGCCTTCGGCTCAGGTCATGATCCCAGCGTCCTGGGATCGAGTCCCACATCGGGCTCCTTGCTCAGCAGGGAGCCTGCTTCTCCCTCTGCCTCTGTCTGCCTGTGCTCGCTCTCTCTCTCTGACAAATAAATAAATAAAATCTTAAAAAAAAAATTAAAAATGCCTCTTAACTTTGAAAAAAATAAAACCCTAATTATTTATTGGCTTTGTTTTCTCTACCAACTGAGTCTGTGCTTTAATTTCTTAAGTTAAATTGCATGCTTCAGGGTGAGAAAATTGTGGAAATTCTCACTTACCAGAGGCCTCTGAACTTACCAGTCACAATATTTTTTATTATCTCTACCTCCAGAAAAAGTGTGCTTTAAAAATATTATTTCTTAGAATAGATTATTCTGTTCTACTCTGTGTGTGTGTGTGTAATTTCTAACTTTGTAAATCGGAAGTCTCGCATACTAGTTAGAAGTCAAGATGTAAAATGTCATCTATCTAAATTACCTAATATTAAGAAAAACAATGGGTTAATAAAAATGATAAGCATATGTTGGAAAAAGTTCTAAATTCAAAAAATAATTTCTGGTAAAGTAAGGATTAACCAAATGTACAGAGAAGAAAAGACAGGTGGCCTGACATATCACAAGAGAGAAATCCTACCTTAGGCAGGTGCTGAAATTTGGAACTAGATGTCATAGCTTCTGGTATTAATATCACATCACACAGACTTGAGTAAATAAAACCATCAGATAAGCTTTTCCAAGATCACACAATCAAGAACAATCTTGAATTTCTGTAGTCAGCTGTAGTCATCTAAACAAACATTGAAATCTAGAAACTCTTTCACCTACAAGAGCAGCCATTCATTTTTGAATATCTGGAGGCAGCCTGATTTCTCTGTCTCCACCCATTTCCATCTCCCTTCTCTTAAAGTCAAAAAGGTTAGAAGGAACAGATGGAAATAATGAAAAAGAAATGTCAACATTTGTCTTCACTACTTTTGGCAAGTGCCTCATGATAAGCATATCTTTTAACGAGAAGAGTTAATACATTTTAAGGATGACTGTAGACTTGGAACTTAGTCCAAAAATTCAAATGCTTTTAAGGAAACTTGCTGGTAAACTGAATTAATGAAACAGGTAAGACACCTGACTAATGGCAAGTGGAACTTGGAATTTATGGCTGGGTATGTACCTAATTCCATTTATTCTGCTTAGGATTCATTGTACTTCCTGAGTTTGAAGAGTCATGTAAATCAAAATTTCTGAAAAATTTTAATTTACTATCATTTCAAATATGGCCTATCTCTAATCTTATTCTCTACTTCTAGAACGCTGATTAGAAATATGTGAGACATCTTCATTTTATCTTATGGGGTTTTTCTTTAATCTTTTTACTTTAACTTTTATGTTTTTATTTCTTTCCTTCTGAGTGATGCTTTTTGGTTCATTTCTTTAATGCTTCCTTTCATTTCCTTAATTCTCCCTTTAGCTTTGTCTTATCTGCAATTTAATTAGGCATTTGATTTCCACATTTTAAGAATTATGTTTCCTTGTGAGAGATCCTAATTTTTTTCTTTTGTTATTTTTCTGATACTTTGTATCAGATACTACTACTATAGTTCTCTTACTTTTCTGGCCTTCCATTTCTCTTGAAACTCATCTTTATATATAAAGAATTTGAATATATATATATCTTTATCATCTTTATATATAAAGATGAGTTTCAAGAGAAAAAAATATATATGGATCCACATATATGGATGTATATACTTATTACTTATCACTTACATATATACATATATATGTATATGTATTATATACATATATGTATAATATATGTATAAGTAATATAATATAATAATTATATTGATATATATAATATATAATATATAATAATAATAATTATAATAAGTAATATAAGTAATATATATATATATATTACTTATTCCCACCCCAATGATTTCTCTCACTCAGTCTTACTCAACTTCACAGGCTTCCTTATTGTTTTCACAATTACCATTTTAGGGCCATGAATTTTTTATTCCCTCTGCCTGGAACATTTTTTCTCCATTTGACTTGCTCCATTTGACTTGCTCCCTTATTCCTGTCATGTTCAAGTATCCCTTTCTCAGTGAAGCCTTCCCTCATCTTCAATGTAAAATTGAAATCACACCTTTACTTGTACTCTTTGTCTGTCTGTCTGAAAATTCCACCTGTATTAGGTTCCTGGGGCTGCCACAATAAAGTGCCTCAGATTGAGTTGCTTAAGACGTCAGAAATATATCTTCTCATTGCTCTGCAGGATAAAAGTCTGAAATCAGTGTGTTGGTAGGGTCATGACCCCTCCAAATTCTCTAGTGGGATGATCCACCCTTGCCTTTTTCAGCTTCTGCTAGCTCCATGAGTTCTTTGACTTCTGGCTATTTAATTCCAATCTTGTCTCCATCGTCACACGGTCTTCTTCTCCCTTCTCCATCTCTTCACATAACATTCTTTTTATAAGGATAGCAGTCATATTGTACCAGGGGTCCACTCCATTCCAGTAAAACCTCATCTTAACTAATTAAATCCGTAACAACCCTATTTCCACGTAAGATCACATTCTGAGGTAATGAGGGTTAGGATTTCAGCAAATCTTTTTGGGGGATACATTGAAACTCATAACACCATCTAAAGAAAGCAGCTGATACTCAGTTCCCACCTATCATTTTCACATTAATATATGTGCCCATTGTTGTCATACTTTCTGTTTTACATTTGAAATATTCTGATTTTAAATGTTGACTACCAAAACTTAAAATATATATATATAAAATATATATATATAATATATATACCAAAACTTAAAATATATATATATAATATATATTTTATATATATATTATATATTATATAATATAAATATAAAATACAAAAAATATAAAATATATTATATATATATTTTAAGTTTTGGTATATATATTATATATATATATTTTATATATATATATAATATATATAGCCACAGCCAATAGTTTCTTGGCCAGTAGAAACACAACTGCTGACTAGATTTGGTTTGTTGGTTACTGATTCTCAACCTCTGCAATAATGTGAAGCATAATCGATCACTTACCCAGTGGTTACTATGAATTAAGCTAGAATATTTTTAATATATGAAAGGACCTCAAGTAATCCAGAAGGTGCCAGAGAGACAACATATGTGTCACAAGGTCTAAAATTAAAATATATGTTTCTTTACTCATAAAATAGTTCCTTGAGCCATGATTTGGAATTTATTCATAATTATTTTATACATATATCTGAGAAATTGGCCAGGTTTTCCTTCTCAGTGTAGACTTAAATTAGATTCAGTTTCTGAGAAATTGGAGGGTTGTTGGTAGAGGAAAGTGTGAAGATAAAAAAGAGAAGTGACACCCCTGAAAAGGAAAAGACAGAAAAAAGATTTTCCAGAGCAGATATAAGAATTCTAAAAATCATAGCAGCCTGGCATCGTTTGGTGCAGTTTGGAAAACTGGAAGGCATCTCTAGTATAAATTGCTGCAATAACTCATGTTCTAAACATCCACCTTAAACATTAAAAGAGGTTGTAGTTGTAATTTATTTAAATTAGCAGGACAAAAAAAAAGGAATATGTTACTGTGTTTAAAAAGATTTCCAACATTCAGGGGAAATAGTCACTATGCACCATGATAGCTGAACCAGTTGCTAAAAATAGCAAAATACTTCCATATTGGTTTTTGTGTAGCTGAGCTACCCTGTTGTCCCTTCCACAGTGAAGCCAGACTGCACCACAATTCAGCAACTAACTATAGGAATGATGGCTGGCAGAACTGGTGGCTGAAGTACCTACTGGTTCAGAACTTTGGGAACTATCTCTTCCGGTTCCCATACTATTGCTAAATATGTAGCATATTATTTCTGCTAATGCAGATATTTACTGAATATTTGGAATTACTGAAGTTTGGAATCGTACTTATGATTAGAAATTGACAGCTCTAGTGTTTTTTTTTAATTTTTATAAACTTTATAATGTATTATTAGCCCCAGGGGTACAGGTCTGTGAATCGCCAGGTTTACATACTTCACAGCACTCACCATAGCACATACCCTCCCCAATGTCCATCTAGTGTTTTACCTACATAAAGAATGAAGCATCCAAAAGATAAAATACCTTAGTAGCCTTGGAAATTATATTTCAGTTGTAAATTAATAAATTAACTTTGTGATTTTTATATATCCTCTGAGCTTAGTTATTTTGACCAAGTCTTGGGTATTTCTTAGTAACATGAGAATTAAAATGATTGGACAAAAAGGTTTTTGGAAGTTGAGATAAATTCACCAAGTTAGTAAGATCCCACAGGGACCTTGGAAGTTAGCCATTGTGTCACCCTAAGAAACCTTCTGTGATATCACACAGGTCTCTTCCTTTTGGAACTTTCTGTTGGAAACTTAATGTAATGAGTTTGTATATAGCAACTTTCTAAAGTAGTCTGTCTTTAAGCAGTATCTAAACTAAATTCAGTGATTAAAAATTTGTTGTCATATCATATGATCTCCCTGATATGAGGAAGTGGAGATGCAAGGGGGTAGGGAAAGAATAAATGAAACAAGTTGGGATTGGAGGGAGACAAACCATAAGAGACTCTTAATCTCACAAAACAAAATAGGGCTTGCTGGGGAGAGGGGGATTGGGAGAGGGTGGTGGGGTTATGGACATTGAGAATGGCATGTGCTATGGTGAGTGCTGTGAAGTGTGTAAACCTGGCGATTCACAGACCTGTACCCCTGGGGCTAATAATACATTATATGTTTATAAAAAAATAAAAAATTTAAAAAAATTTGTTGTCAAATACTCATGAACAAATATTGACTTCTTAGAAATTCATACAAACCTCAAAATACACCAGAAATTATCTTCATATGCTATTAATGATTTGGATAAGAGAGATTAATATATACACACATAAATATTAATATATAATAAGTACATGCATCTTATACTAATATAATATATAATGATATAACTACATGTTCATAAATATAAATATATAATAGATTTATTTAACCTATAAATCAGAAAAGTCTTTAATTTATGGTTCTTCAGGTAATAGACAAATATGTAAAGTTTCAGTGTGTAGAAGTGAGCATTAGATTGAAGTAATACCGGAATTTTATTTTTCTCTCTTCCACTTACTCATTTGAACATCTGACAAGACACTATCCCTTTGGAGCTCTGTCCGTTCATCTGTAAAATAAAATCTTTCTGCTTGTAACTATATTCCATTTCATCTCTAACATTTTTTAATCCTGTGAGACCATATAGTCTATATTTCTCAGTTAACAGATGAACAAGCTAAAACTGAGAGATAAAATGACTTGCTTAGGATCTCACTGCTCGTTGGTGTCCAAACTCGGGGGTGGGGGGAAGCGCGAAGGAAGGTTTCCTGATTCTGTTAAATAACAAAATTCAGCCAAGTAAATTTGAAGATCCAACTGGCTTTATTAAATGATGAATGAATGGGCAGTATCCCATCTAGCAAGCAGAGGCAGTCCAGAGTTGTAGGAAATGGATAAGACAAGGAAGGTGTGAGCAAGAAAGTTATTAGCAAAAGAAAAGGATTGTTTCAGGCAAGATCCCCTTCTAGGGAATAAAAGCAAGTGGCCCTATCATACACATTACATCTTTCTTTGGGGGATGGAGAGGGCCAAGACTACTTGGCACTGATTAAAAAATTCCCGACTGATCAATTAAGTCTGCATTTCTCGGAGAAGTTGAAACTGTAGAAACTGCAGTTAGGTTATGGATTAAGTACCTTAATTTGTATATTGGAAATTTTTGGAAATTCTATATAAGTGACACCATTTGGGGCGTCTTTATTTTATTTTGTTTTTTAACAATTAGTGCAGTCCACTGTTTAGTAGAGCTGATACTACCACAAACTATATGTATAGATAGTTGTAATCCTTGGAACAATACTTTTCAATATCAGCAAAGAAACAAAAAAATAAATCTGGTGATTAGAGGAAGAGTGTAATTGTCTTACTCGAGTGTATCCTCACCTTAAGGAATATATTTCTAGAGTTAAGTCAAAGAACTAATTATGCATTACTGCACATTATATAAGAGCATTATACAAGTCAGTTAGAACTGACAATAAAACAACTTCCAAGTAAATCATCTGAATTGCTTTTATTTCTCTTTTAAAAGCACTGAAACAAAATCACATTCCAATTCAAATGTTCTGAAAATCTCCACAGCAATCACATTTCCCCCACCATATTATTAGTCTCTTCCTAGGTTGTAGCTAAGGAACATTTCTGTTTGTTTCTCTTACTTTTTTTTTTTTTAGGTTTTATTTATTCATTTGTTAGAGAGAGCAAGCAGGCAGAGTAGCAGGCAGAGGCAGAGGGAGAAGGGCTCCCCACTGAGCAAGGAGTCCATTGCAGCACTGGATTCCAAAACCCTGGGATCATGACCCAAGCCAAAGGCAGCCACTGATTGAGCCACCCAGGCGTCCCTGTTTGTTTCTTTAATTCCTGAGGTTACTGAAATTGCAAATGTCATTATTTTTCAGGTAAGAGAATAAGAAAACCCACCTTTAAAATGTCCTAAAGAACCAGAACTTTAGTTTTTAATTAGAAGGACATGGTTTATTTAAAAGAATTAATAATGCTAAAACAAAATAGTTTACATAAAGTATGCTGTTCTCAGCAGAAAAATTAAAAATGCAAAAAAAAACCAAAACAACCCACAAAACTTCAGCCTCTCTACTCATTTTTGAGGTATAATTTTTTAATTCCATTACTAGCTTACCTGTCACTGTTTCAATAAAGATTTCTATCAGATTACCTTGCCTTTATCTCTGACTTATTCAATAAATCTTTGTCTCCATCTCTCTGAATCTTCCTCAGTTCTCCAGCATAATGAAGGCAAAGAAGGGAATTCAATTGTGATGATTCCTTTACTCTAAACCTAAAGAACAAACATTGTAAACTTGTTCCTTCTTTAGTATAGCCGTGACATGTATGTGACTAATTGATAGGTATGTTTTACTGTCTGAAAACAGAAGCATATTTTATTTATTTCAAGAATGGTCCTCATCAAAATTTGGAGTCAGTCAGTATTGGCTCCTTTACATGTTATTTTCCCTTTAAGAAAAATTCCTGTAACAAGCTGATTTTTTTTAATGTTTTTATAGCAGAATATATGTAGTATATCTTGTTTAAGCTAATAAGTCTCTTAATTTCAAATTAATCAATTTGGAATTAAACTCCATAATTGTGCTGTGGAATGTTCAAAGTGTTTGGGTTATTTGGGGGAGTTTGGTGAAGGGAGGAGGTAGTGAAAGGAAAAAGTTGTATATTCAAGGGTATTTCACATTTTATGAGTACCCATTGTTTTATCATAGTGTTCTGTTTCCTTGGGTATTTATTCTGTGAATTTTTTTCTTTTTTATGCAGATGTGTAACTAGGGATACAAGAAACCATGGCAACACTGTCTTACTGAAGGAAAATAAGTTGAAAGTAGTAGTCCCTTGTTCTCTAAGATAAACCAGTCTGTGATAGGGCGTAAGTTGGGCCTTTCCCTCAGTATCCCCATGATAGTGGGTTTTGTTGACTATCTACCTCAGAAACATTCACAAAATTCAGAAAGTTTTAAAGCTGTTTACAGAGGACCATCAAATCTCAAATCACTGAGATAAATTAGAATTCATAAGATTGATATAATGGTAAAGGTACTAAACCATCAGAGATGTTTATTATTTGTAAAATCTCACATAGAGTAAATACAATATCAACTTGTAAAAACAATTTTGCAAGAAAAATCTTACCAATTTCACAAAAGGGCAAAATACCACCATTCTTTTCATGGGCTGTGACAATGTCCTCCTTTATGAAAATTGCTTTTTTATTAGAGGGCAGTTACTATATGTTGGAATAAGAAAAAAATAGATGGTAAAAGAAATTAGAGGCAAAACATACCCAATTTCATATTTGTCCTCTTCTGATTCTTAATCATGAGCTGTGTGGAAAGGATTGGTTCTAGGCAACATTTCAAACTGAAGCTTTTCTTTATCTCCTCTCTTACTTTCTCCTTCTCTGCCTTTTTTTTTTTTACACTCTACTGTATCTATGGCCAAATAGCAATAATTCTACTGTTCAAGTCAGGAGGGCAGGTTTCAACAATTAATTATAAAATGTATTAGCTATATTAGCTTGTATGGTGTTCCAATGAAATATTAGAATACATGCCTGTCATGTTGAAGTGTGAAGACTATTGTACTAGCACTTGAGGCACTTTCTTCCTCCTGCCTTCACTCATAACACTCACTGCTTGTACTATGGTGCTTACCTGATCCTACATACCTGCAAGCCCTCCCAATTTTTAAACTTTGTCCCTGTTCTAATAACACCCTTATGAGAGTAGGAGAACGGCCTTAAACTCTGACCCAGTAAGTTGCAATCATTACAAAATCTGATCATCTGTTCTGTCTTGTTTTTTATCTGCTTTAGAGAAATTATAACAGATGTCCCAGGGTTCTAGTCTATTTTCCTGTTGTGTCTTCTTGCCCAAAAGTCATTTGTTTCAGACAGTAACTTTAATGATCACCCCTCTTTATCTATAGTCAATGTTTCTCAATAATTTCCAAATTATCATCATGCCAATGTCACTTGCAAAGTTTTGTGGGTTTTTTTTTTTGCAAAGTTTTGTGTTTTATTGTGTTTTTTTTTGTTCTTGTTTTTAATATCTAATGTGCAGACCCTCCCAAGTTCTACTGAATAAACAACAGTATGAGCCTCCTCTATAGTTTATATATCTAACAGGCTCTCTAGCAAATGTGTGAAGGATATATAACATTCTATATTTTAGGGAATGAAACTGCCTTGAGTTCTCACATCATGGTTTGACAGTGAGATATGTGATCTTGGGCACATGAACAAAACTCTCTGAGATTCAATTATTATTGTTATTTATGTCCTAAAAGGGGAGTAATAAGAAAACTTACATCATAGCATTGAGAGAATTAAGGAAAACAAAACAAGTAAGGTGCTTTGCCAAGTGCTTTATACACAATACATAATAAAATGAATAATCCACATTGAGTACTATGTGCTTTGATGATATTCTAAGCCTTGTGTATGTATTATGGTTATGCAGACCGGGGATCCATCTTGATCTTTTTCTAGACCAGGAGATTTAGAGATTACAATAAATTGGCCTTTTAAGGCAGTTTCTGATTAAAGCTGGATGCATAACTAAAGCAGTTTGAGAGAGCAAAACATTCATGGAGAAACAGAATCATACCTGTACCCCCTTTTCTGATTCAATTTCCTGAGAAATCCAACTCAGTGTTGAAAGAATATTGTAGAGTGGCCTACAGTCTTGGCTCAAGCATTGCTAGCTCTTTGTACTTGGGAAGGTCATTTCAGCTACTCCAAATCTTTTTTTCACATTAATTGGAATATATGAATTTTATGATTTTATAATGTGAACCTCATAAAATTAGTGAGACCTCAAAGATATTTTGTATAGGACGATTAATGCATTGTGTCTATTCTCTTTACCATGACTGACACAACACATAGAGTAACTTGAGAATAGGTCCTTGAATTTTACTCATTTGTTAAGTTATTCTAAAAAAAAGTCTTTTCAGAGGAACATGACTATAAATTTACCAGCTTACTCACTGAAGGCATGATTAAACATTATGAAAAAAAAATGTAAAAAAATAATGATTTCTGTAAGTTTCTCCTGAAAAAATATGGCAGTGTGAGAGAGAAGAAACCTAGTTTTCCCTTTACATTGCAGACATTAACAAATTCAGAAAAACAATTTTCTGGAAATGTCTTCTGGAGATCTTGAAACTCTGTTGACTGAACAAAACAGCTGGTATCATAGCAGTAGCAATAAATATTAATATCCAGCTATGCCAAAGGAAGTTCTTAGGTCAGTCTGTCCTTTCTAACTGCATACACACATGCTTTGGGATTCTCAATGGAAGCAAATAGCACAACTAAAAAAAATGGAATTAATGATGTCAGATCTCTTTTCCATCTTAAGTAACATTGAGCTGATGATTCTTTTATTAAGAATAAATTATAAGCATTTTTAAAATACTCATTGAATAATTTATTTTTGCATATGTATTTTTAAAACTATTTGATTTAGTATCACATACTCATTAGTTTTCAAAATTAAGTAACATTTAAAATATATTTCTATGGCTTAAAACAATATATGTTTTCTTTTCCATCTATAGGAGTGATGTAAATTTTTCTTTGTAAATAAAATAAAGATATTGAGTACATAAAAATTGAGGTAGTACATGGAAGTGGTTAAACTTACTAGTCTAGTATGAACATGTATAGGAAAGGCACTATGTGCCAAGCTCAAAAGTCTTTTGCAATTTGATAGCCCAAGGATTTTAGAATGGTAACATTATTTATATAGGTTGGGAACAATGAAAATGAAGCATTGACACCACACCTAGATCCCTAATAGTAATAGACAAGATTTTTCTAGCCATTTTCTCTTGTGATGAGAACAGTGATGAATTAGGTCTGTGGTTCTTAAAGTAACTTTAGAACCAATAGCATTCAGCATCACTTGAGTAGATGTTTATTAAAAGTGCAAATTCTCTGGCCCTACCCAACCCTTTCAGTGATTCTCTTGCCTGCCAAAGTCATGTAACACAAATGATCATGAATTCTACTGGAAAATTAGTCCTGTACTACCAACACTAGTAAAAGTAATCTTGATCATGATCTTAGCCTAATGAGTGACAGTGAATGCTTAGAAAAAGGAGAATGAGAAAAATGTGTTCAGAAAGAAGTTCATATAGCCAGAAGGGAAATCTTGTCAACAAAGACTTAATTATGCCAATCACATTCAAATGCTTTGGTACCTGTTTTGTTGGAGGGAGGGAGCTATACATGCAAAACCAACATGAAGAACATGGAAGTTACTTCTTTTACTACAAAGAAAACCTGAAGTCTATCTCTAAAGGTTACAGACCAAATAGTAGTACCTGTAGTAACACTAGGGCTTTAGGGCTTCTGGTCCTCTTCTCTAGGAGTCTTCTTTTTTTTTTTTTTTTTAAGTATTTTATTTATTTATTTGAGAGAGAGAGAGAGAGAGTACAAGCAGGAGGAGTAGCAGGCAGAGGGAGAGGGAGAAGCAGGCTTCCCGCTGAGCAGGGAACCCCTGAGCCAAAGGCAGTCACTTAACCAACTGAGCCACCCAGGTGCCTTCTAGGAGTCTTTTTACACATCCTTGCTGATCATGGGCGTCTGGCTAACGATGGCCACTGCTAATTGGACCAGGAGTAAATACCTAAATTGAGATGACTCAATTGGAGTCTTTGCAGAGACTTTGAAATTGACACCGAGACAGTTGGTATATGTTTGTAGAAAAATTACAAGGTTATGAAAGTTGAGATTGAGGTGGTCATTTGAACTCAAAGGTAGAAAAAGACTTTGAGAGAGAGAAAAAAAATAAATGAAATAAATACACCTCTACTTGAGTATCTGGCTGTGGAGTGGTATGGGATATGGAGGAGGGAATGAAGGAGATAATGAGAGAATGCTATGTCACTAATAACTTCTAATTCCCATTACATTTATTCTAGTTTTCCTTTAACGACTTATTATCCACTCAATAAATTGTTTTGTTTTGTTTGGCTAGGTGGGTCAAAAATATTTTCTTTTACTTGAAACATGATTCTTGGGATTCCTATTTATCAATGAGTATCAACATTCATTAAAATATGAATATAATTTTCTTACTAGCTGCTGGCTGAAAACAAAGGCTAGGATTTGGTATTTGAATACCCAATCTCTTCCCACAGAAATACACACCAGATATCACCAGGATGGCCACTAATAGATATTATCTTGGTCCCTAGAAGAAGAAAGCTTTTACAGCATGAAGAATAGGATACATTGTACTATGTGACAGTTAAATTGATTTTCCTTTATTAACTAAAGGGAAGGGAACAGAAGAATTTAAATTTATAGACCAACCAACAGAAACTGAGATGTAGATTAATCAAAATAAAAAAAGCCAAAGCAGTCATTCAAAGGATGCATCCAATATGGCAAGGCTGATAAAAGTTGGATGGGCAGACACTAGAGCAAGTAGCAATGACATAGAGAACCAGAGTGCTGCTGAGAATTTCCCCACACAAGTACCAAAGAAAAGACTAAGGATCAATGCATCTGGAGTATAAAGCAAGCACTGGGCCAAACATCGTTAAAATACAAAACATGTTCTAGGACAAGCCTTATTCCAGTAAAAAATGCAGCAGAATGTGACATCTGACTCCAGCTGAGGCCCATTTTACCTTAAGCAAACGATTATACATCTGGCACTAAAGTTCCCATGATAATTGTAGGAGTGAAAAATTGAGAAAGGCATTTGAGAATAGAAAGAAAGGCCGATTTTTTTTGTTAAGCTCCTATTGGATGATTATACACATCTTCCCTTCTTATGTTCTCTAGAAGAACGTGGAAGCATAATAGTTTGAATAGTTTGAACATTTAGGACCCACCTGGGTATTATGAAGGAAGAATCCATCCATTTAGTAGGTGAATACTTCCCAATAAAGTATAATAATTGCAATAAATTTGTTTAGGGTGCTTTGAGGATTTTTTTCCAATCATTTGAATTTAGTAGTTAAACTCTGTAGAGCTTATTTGCCTTCCCCCGCCCCACCGTCCTCTTCATTTTATGCATTCAGGAGAATTAATAAAAGTATCATTCTCATGTTTAGATGGAAATACTGATTAATGGACTTAATCTGTATTCATTAAGTGCGCCCTTATTTTATCGCAACCATAGAATGTTTAGGATTACCATTATGAGTTCACAAAATTAAAAGTAATTAATGTTTCTGGTTTCAGGTGACTGTAGAAAAGAGGAAAAATTATGTTTAAGCCTGAAAGATCCCCTGCAGTATCACTTCTACTACAAAACTAAGAGATTACTTGAATCTAGAAGGATAGAAGGGAAACTGAAATTCTTTAAGCATTTTCAGTTCAAATAATGTGTGGTACTGGAAGACTGAAAGTGAACTGAGTGCAGGAGTGTCACAGAAAGCCCAGATATACCTTAAAAGTTTTTTTTTTTTTTTGTCTTCAAGTGTTCCACCTCTCAAACAATATCTAAAAATCCCTTCCAACACTATTCCAGGGTAATCATGACTCCGGGATCACACTCTGTGTTCTGAGATGTAATTGAGCCCCACTTTCTAGATTTCAATCCGTGATCTGTAGGAACAGCTAATAGGAACAGCAGAGACTTAATATGCGCCTGTGATCCATCGAGAAACTTTTGGATTCCAAGTGCCCGACAAGATAGGGTCATCCCCAGAGCACAGGGATGATTCTCTATCAGTTCTTAGGCAGAACTGCCAGTGCTTCTCCAGATCCTCACTTCTCCCTCACAGTTCTTGATGATCATTTTAAACTCAATTCACTTGGAGGAGGAAAAAAAGTGGGCTTGAGCATTATAGCTGTCCAGCTACTGAATCGTCCTACTGAAAATCAGCTTCCTCATTTGTGGAAGAGATGGAACCCTTGCAGAAGAGAGCATGAAGTACAGTGTAGGCCCAAAGAAAATTATAATCTTATTGATAAGCCAACCGAAAATTTTGGTTTTGCTGACGATGTGGCAATTTCTATTCAGAGATTTTTAACATCATAACAATTGCCACTTTACTATTTCTCTTTCCAAATAGGGCAATTTCATGCATAGTATGATAACATGTACACTGATATCTTCTATTTTTTATAGTTTTTGCTTGAACTAAAAGCTATAACATTTTATTACCTTGATATATTAACTCTTAACTGGGGAAATTACAACCAAGCAGAATCATATATAATAACCTATGGATTTTTCATTCTCATCTTGTTGGAATCAGTAGAATGAGGAGTTTAGGGAGATCTGTTTTAACAATTACTCTAAGATGAACAGTGCGCATTTGAAAGGCAAAGAAATGGAAGTCAGACTGGCAAAAAGGGAAAACACTTCTTTTGTATGAGTCTGAAGTAAAGTAGAAACACTCCTGCTATGCAGTTAAATAGTGATGATGTAACAAATAACACGGAGGACATGGGGAGATGGAGAGGAGAAGGGAGTTGAGGGAAATTGGGGGGGAGATGAACCATGAGAGACTATGGACTCTGAAAAACAACCTGAGGGTTTTGAAGGGGCGGGGGCTGGGAGGTTGGGGGAGCCTGGTGGTGGGTATTATGGAGGGCACGCATTGCATGGAGCACTGGGTGTGGTGCAAAACTATGAATTCTGTTACGCTGAAAAGAAATTAAAAAATATATATTTAAATAGTGATGATGTACGTTTCAATGCAGAAGACAAACTCAGCGTTAGAAGTGGTCATGTTAGAATCTAGCTGATATTAGGCATGTCTGTACACGGTTGTACCAGAGCTTTCATTTGGTTATCTGTTTACTTACTATATTTCTTTTTTTTTGTATTTCTAATTTTATAATTAGTATTGGTACATAATTTTTTTAGAGAACTTTCAGACTTATGAGGGAGTTGCAAAAAGTAGTGAAGAATTTTCATATATCCTTCACACAGCTTCTCCCTTTTAATATCTAAAACAACCCAAAGCGTATGTTTTGAAACTAAGAAATTAATCTTGGCTCAATTTTATAAACTTAAATCCAAAATTTATTCAGATCTCACCAATTTTTGTTTTTCCAAGAACATCCTCCCCGCCTCCGCCTCACAATCCAATATTCAGTTCAGAGTTCCACATTCCATTTAATTCTTCTATCTCTTCAGTCTGCAGCAGTCACTGGTCTCTTCTCATATTTTATGATCTTGATGCTTTTCAAGAGTATTGGTTAATTATTTTGTAGAATGTCCTTCAATTTGGGTTTTTCTGATATTTTCTCATGCTTAAATTTAGGTTCTGCGTGAAGCTTAGGTTATCTGTAAGGATACTAAAGGGGTGATGTGCCCTCAGGACAATTGTATTAAGTGATACATGATGTTGATATGTAATACCTATGATGTTAATGTTGATCATGTGTTTACCTCCTGTAAAGTTACTATTCATTCCTTTGTAATTACTGAAGTTTTGGGGAGAGATACTTAGAGACTATCCTATCCTACTTAAACTTTCACCCATTAGTTTTAATATCCTTTGGAGGAACTGCAGATTACTATGGTTGTTATCTGTTTACTTACTACATCTCTAATTTATTAAAAATTTTCTGTAGTTTTCACTATGGTGTTCTAATGGTGATTTTCTGTTTTGCTTATTTCTTTTATAAGTATTAATTGGAATTCTTCAATAAAGAAGAGCTGTTACTTTTCCTTTGTACCTTCTTTCCTTCCTTTGTTCTTTTCTCTCTTCATTAATTTTATTTATTATGAATATTAATTTTATTATTTGGGTTATAATCAATGCTATCATTATTTGCTTTGTTGATCTAGTTATTCTACTTCTTTCAGGTTGGTCCCTGTGATATTTTGATGTCTTTATCATTTTGTTAGTTCATTTTTTTCTATCTTCTTCCTCTGTGGCAGAGCAAGATCCTCTGTGCTTTTCTTATAGTATTTCCTGCCTCAGACCTGTAATCAACCATTTCTTCACAGAACCTTGGTTCCTTTTAAAATGATATTTAGAAAACAATACCCAGGTACTAGATGTGTTTATTACTAGTGAGTCAAAATCACTTCATGATAGAATTTTAATGAAAATTACCGTGGTTGAAAATCGCTCCTCAAAATCTGGAATTTTTGGCCAAAATTCAGGCTGTCAAGAGCACTTTCTAATCTGTTGTTAATAGATGCTAAGCTTTTGGCAAAGGGTTCCGTTTATAATTACATACTCTGCTTCAGAGGTTGATTATTGAATTTTGCCAGGACTTCAGTCTGTTAAAAAACTTATTTGCTTTTGGTATCTTTCTTTGACACCCAAAGTTACCTGACTTCAAAATACTTTATTGTTTTTGTTTTTGTTTGTTTCTTTGTGTTTCCACAATACATCTACTGACATCTGACTAGAAGAGTCAGGATCACCAGATTAGGAAATACCACTTTAACTAAAAATTACCTCTTCTAAGTGTTGTCACTAGATAACAAGTAACACATCAGTCACTTTGCCTATACCCCCTGTGTTAATAACTTAGCAAATGATTAAGGCCACCTTCCCTTAAGCCACTGAAAACTGACAGCGCGAGTGCCCATTTGTCCTCTTGTTTACTTACGCATTTTACCCCATGCACCCTAGCAGGACACATACATATGCACACCGTTCCCTCCCTCCCTCTTTCTGTCCCTCACTCCCTTTCCTTCCTTCCTTCCTTCCTTCCTTCATATCTTTTTCTGGCTTAGATGAAACATACTGGCCTTTTTTTCTGACGCTCATAATTTAATAATGGCTAAAAAACCACAATTTTCCAATATCAGCAAAACACTATTTCTGAAGCCAATCTATTAAAAAATAAAATCAGGAATGACCGCTTTTATACTCTAATGTGTTCTCATGCTGGCTGTTTTCTTCATGCAGCATTGGCGCCTTATTCTTCTCTTGTCACTGTTGCGTGTACAATAGTTTTGGACTGATTCTGGTCCTTTGTTGTTTAGTCATGCATTCCCAAGTACTGGCTCTTCATGCTTCTTTTCTATCAAATTAGATTCTTGACTTTGTATCTAAGATGGTATAGCTACCTATTCAGAAACCAGTGCTTTTCATATCACCTCGTTCATGTATTAGACAAGATATTATTGAAGAAGAATGATTGAAATAAAACTTTCATAGCAACAGATCCTACTCGCCATTAAGTGTGGATCATGTTAAAGCACTGTCAGCAAAATTATGCTTTAAAATGGACCCAGAGCTAACATTATGCAAACAAACAAAAACAAAACCCAAAGAAAAACAAAACATCAGAACAAAATTCTTCCATGATAATAGACCTAGAATTTATGTAACCAGCACCAACTAAGCACCTACTAGGCTAAATAATGTTTTGTAATGAGGGTACAAACTTGAATATGATACAGCTCCAACCTTCAAATATTACATTTAAATGAGAAGAAATACAATGTGAGCCCAATTTTGATACAGTATTAATATAATAATGTTATAAGAAATTTGGGGACCACGGAGATGGACCGTTTTATATAAAGCTAATTAGTGTGTTAATCACCTTGAGCTGCCATAGCAAAATACTATAGGCTGGCTGGCTTAAACAGCATAAATTAATGTCCCTCAAATCTGGAGCCTGGAAGTCCCAGATAAAAGTCCAGCAGTGTTTGGCTTCTGGTGAGAACTCTCTTCCTAAATTATAGATAGCTGACTTCTCATTGTGCTCACATGACTTGAGAAAGCTCTCTCAGGTCTAATCTTACAAAAACACTAATTCTGGGGCGCCTGGGTCTATCAGTTGTTTAAGCCTCCTACTCTTAATTTCTGCTTAGGTCATGATGTCAGGATTTTGAGATGCAGCCAGGTCTGAGAGAGCTCCATGCTCAGCAGGCAGTCTTATTAAGATTCTCTCTGTCCCTCTTCCTCTGCCCCTCCCCCTGCTCCTTCTTGCACTCTCTCTCTCTCTCTCTCCCTATCTCTCTCAAAAATAAATAAGTAGGCAATCCCTTTGAGTCCCCTACCCCTTAGGAGCTTTGTACTGTCACTTTGCTATCACTCAATAAACCTCGCTTTGCTGCCCACCTCAATAAATAAATAAATAAATATCTTAAAAAAACAAGACAAAACAGTAATTCTATCAGATTAGTCCCACACCTTTATTAACGTTATTTCACTTTAATTAAATTCTTCCTTATGATCCCTACATCCAAATAAAGTCACATTAGGGTTAAGGCTTCAAAATATGAATTTTAAGGGAACACATTCAGTCCATAACATTCAGAGTTCTTAAAAATTTCATTTTATTTAAGAAAATAAAAGGGGAAATGTCATTGTACATAAAAGTGATAAAGAAGAAAAATTAAGTGTTTTGTTTCCAAAACTATGAGTCATGCCAATAAAAGATTTAATTCATGAACATATTCACTTTTTGTTTCATTTTGTTCCACCAATATGCTGGAGGTACCCAGGACAATATTACTTTATTTAATCTTTAGATGAAAAACATGGAGATACTGTAATTTGTCCTAAATTTTACTGTGCATTGATAGTAAAACCTATTATTTAAAATTTAACACACATCTACTTGCTCCATCCTGTGATATTTCTGCATAATAGATAAAGCTGAAGTATAAAAAATCTTTAAAATAGAAAAAATACCAAATATATTTAAATTTCCCTTGGTGATTTAATGCCTTCTCTCAAAAAATAATTGCCATGTGCAGGGATTATCCATCACATTGGTAACATCATAAGATAAATGACCTTCATGCATTCTGGGAAATACACCAGCAGAAAATAGGACTGAAGAAAACATAGTCCTATAACCTATTTCAGATAGTAATAGGAGCCAAGATATTCTCCTGTGCCTAGTGGTTCCATAAAAAAATTCCTTATGGCATTTTTCTGGAAATTTAAATATTTTTCCAAATCTTAAATCCTACCCCTCTCGCTACAAAAAAGTCAAGAAATTAGGAAAACTGTTACAGTATTGTAATTATCCTGTAAGAAGTCAAACCTAACAAGCAACATAGGGTAGTTCAAGGTAATCCACTGATGTCACATAGAAAACAAGAATTGGATGCATAGTCACTCAGAATTGAATGTTAAGGCTGGACATTTCTGGGAGGGGCTGTTGTCACAATCTAATCACTGTCGTGATTATAGCCATCATTGCTGTTAAATACAGAACTTTTATTTCTATTGATAATAACTCATCTTCATATGTACAACAATCCACAAAATAAAAGCTGTTGTCTCTGAACCCCCTTTTCCTCCCATTCCAAAGTTAGCCTTAATTTATAAAGCGTTCATAAAGTTTGATCATACTGCGTTTGCAGTGATTTTTTAAAGATTTTATTTATGTATTCATTTGAGAGAGAGAGAGAGAGAGAGAGAGAGAGCACAAGTGGGTAGAGCAGCAGAGGGGGCGGGAAAGGGAGAGAATATCAAGCGGACTCTACACTATGCTGAGTCCTTGCAGCCCTGATGGAGGGCTCAGTCTCAAGAGCCTGACTGAGATCATGACCTGAGCTGAAACCAAGAGTCATATGCTTAAGGGCTTAACTGACTGCCTCACCCAGGCGCCCCGTGGCAAATACCATCTATAGCTCCTCTAAGTTTCCACAGCTACGGATATACCTTTGAAAATCTGTTGCTTTCACCCAAAGCTACCACCATGTGTTCTCTTTCAGAGCCCCTTAGTTTATTGGTGATACTTAGGCTGGAATTTTTATTGGAAGTATAGGCCAGTCTTTCAAGAGAACTATAATATAAAGAGGACAAAGATTAAAATTCAAGCTAATTTGTATTTGCCCTTTTACTACATAAGAGAAGACATGTTAAGGCTTGACTCTTACCAGAGTTGATGTTGGAATTCTGCCCATAACTGTCCTGGCTTCTTCTTGCCATCATGTGTGTTCATTAATTCTTGTCTAATTTACATGTAAATCTCTAGTTGAAACTATTGCAGAAGGAAATGATGAGCAAGTTTAAGGCTAAGTAGAAAAAGGAAATGTGTTTGTTGGTAGGTGGACTATGGCAGAGAGACAAAAGTGAATTGTTATGGATATTTCACAGAAGAGGTGATACATATGCTTATAGGAGTTTGTTGTAAAATTCTGTGCTCTGGTCCTAAGGTGATGGTGGCAGGAAGGCAGCTGACACTTGGGGAAAGAAAGATCTAGTGAATATGATCAAGAGGAGGTACGCTCTACCTAGACCAGTACTGATGCAAGGCCCCCGAAGGAACATCTGTTGAGTCCAGAGGAAATATCTTTGCTGAAGATATTAAGTCCTGGTAGGATAAGCATATAAGTGATTCCATAGAGGTTAAGATTAGCCTGGATGATTTGGGATACATAAAGCAAATGAGAAACACTCTAGGTGCTAATTGTTACTATGCAAAATCTACCCTCCTAGAATTATTCCTGGTATAGTTCACTCTTTTATTTATGTTTCCAGGCTTCTTTTATTTCTTTTCTCTTATTTGTGACCATGAATGGTGCCTCTGCGGTGCGTTGACTTTGACCAAGGCATTGTTCACATCCCATGCAATCCACCTTCTCACTACTGTAGTTAGCAACCATGTAAAATTAAAAATTAGGTTTATCAGTATGCCTGGAGATAGATGAATAGATAGACACACACACACACACACACACACACACGCACACACACATCCCTAACTCTATTTCTGTATCTACATTTATCTTTTTCTTTTTGTAAGATTTATTTATTTGAGAAAGAGAGAGAGCGCATGTGTGCTGGGTGGAGGAAAACGGAGAGGGAGAGAGAAACTTAAGCAGACTGTGCTGAGCATGGAGCCTGATCTCACAATCCTGAGATCACAACCTGAGCTGAAACCAAGAATCAGACGCTTAACTGCGCCACCCAGGCGTCCATGTATTTATCTTTCTAAAATGGATAGGTATCTACATAATCCATAATATTATATATGATGTGATAAAAGTTCTCTACAGTGGCATTTTTTTTCTAGTAAGTTGTCATTATGCTCACGTGGTTTTATACTTTTTTTCAGTGAAAATGTCTTTAGCCTATTCCTGTGTGATTTGTTAAGTCAATGACTTTCTTGTCACATTTGTACAAAGGTCATTTATTTGGAATCAGCTTTTTGTAAAATATTTTTCTAGTTGAGGATCTGTGTACTTTGATAGACTGAGACTTAGCATAAAACTATGTTTTATGAAAGGAGTTTTTCTTTCTGCGAAGAGTTAAACAATATTTGATCTTAGATAATCTTACCGTCTCCCATATACTATGGAGCTTTTGCTCTGGCATGATAATTCACTAAGTATTTCAACTTTATTTGAAGTGATTTGGGGACTTTAAGCCACAGAAACAGTTGCTTTGTCTCTAGGTCTAATGTTCTTGAAATATGGATGCTTATGGTTATTCTTAGTTACTGATTATATTATTTTACTAATTAATATGGTGTCTCATTTTATTCTATGCCATCTTCATTATGATCATTGTCATTAAGTGGTAATTATTAAGGGTTTCCATTTGGAAGTTTATAACTATTTAGGCAAAACTGTTTGAATGCTGCCCTCACTCTCAAGAGGTTTACAGTATTAAAAACAGATGGTATTAATTTCTACAGTTAACAGGAAACAAGATAATCACGCAAAGAACATGATAACAGTATTACTGTTAAATACTGGTAAATACTAGGGTTCTCATGCAGGGGTCAGATAAATTGGAAATAGGATATAAGCTAGGTGATAAGTGACAAAAGCAGAATGTCTCTCATCCCAGCAAGATGTGTGACAAATTTAATCTTTTCTAATTGACATCAGTTGCCCTGATGTAAATGGTCGTGCTGTGATCCACATGGGTTGGATAAGCGAGAAAGCCCTAGTGATCCCATCAGCTGTGTCAAGACTCCTCTTGTGGATGGAGAAATATAATCAGATAAGGTTTATCACGAAGATAATTTGAGAGAACTTTGAAATCAAGATATTTCGGGCATAGAAGTCATAACTTGCATTAATAACAAAAAAAAGTACAGTGCGGTTTTTGTTTTGTTTTGTTTTTTGTTTTTAGTATTCTGTTCAGTGTGGTTCTCAATTGACCCCAGATTTTCAAACAGAAGAACACATTTTGTGAGGACCTGATCACATTTAATGGGCTAAGAGCAGAGATTTGAATAAAATGAGGAATTTGATATTCCTTTTCCAGAAGAATGAACTTATATACTAAGAATATCTGTCCCTTCATGTTGTTGCTTGTGATATAAACTTGGGACCATTGAATTACCATCTTCTGTCTGACGGATAAATTTCAGAGTGAGCCGGGATTATAGAGAGCTGTGGAGATGAGAGATTAGTACTAACGCAAGTGCCTGACCTCTTTACATTTCCAGATTTCATATTTCTGCTCTCTGACCCCATTCCTTCCTTTGTGTTTCTGAAAAAGAGTAACTTAGTTTATTTCTTAAAACAAAGAATTCTAACACAGATGAAGTAAATGCATAAAATAGTTAAAGGGAATAGGACAGAAATCTGCAGAGAAAGGGGCATATGGGCATAATATAGTCCAAGTTCCAGGTACCATATTTATTCCTCATTTACTTTCTAAATACTTCTTACTTAAAATGCCACTGCAGTGTGGTTCTGTCTTTATACTATATTGAGTATGTGCAAATATTAGATTGAGGAAATCAGAGCTCTCTCTATGTATAGATAGATATGGCAAAGAAACATTTTACTTAGCATTTCATAGGCTATAGTGTGATACAATTAGACTTTGCAAACAACAGCAAACAAAAGATTTGGCAAGGGATGCATATGCTTATGTGTTTGAGTATTAAAATCAGAATCAACTCAGGCTCCCAAACTCTTCCTCATCTACTGCTCTGTTAGTACTTTAACTGCATGGAGTTTTTGAGACTAAAATATTTTGATCGTTTTTCTATGGATCAGATTACCTCTTGCTGCACTTTTAGTGCTCTCTACTGCTTGCACTGACAAGCGATGGGCAGAAAATCAAATATATGGTTTACAAGCACTCAGTAATGAACAAACTCTCTAGTAGAATGAGAAGTAAACATTTCACAGAAGTCTTAGGAAGAGGCTTGGTTATGGAATTTAACAGACTTAGATTCCGTATTTACAAGCAATGTGACCCTGTGGGAGTTGCTCGACCTTCTGATCCTCAGCTTTCTCATCTGTAACTGGGGATACTAATGTTCATATGGGAGTGCTATTAGGATTAAAATGAAGTAACAGATGTAAAGTGTAGGACAAGGACTCTGTCACATCAGAGACACAAACACAATGAATACTATTATTGCTTGTTAGAGGGAAATCCCTTAACACCCTGATTCTGAACTTAGTCACGTTATTGATGACCCAAATCCATTTGTACTCTTTATGTACGCAGAAGCTTTCACACTTTATTTCCAGCAGCAGAGCTGCACTCAGGTAATAACTCAGCTAAAGAGATTTTTTTTTCCTTTGAATGAATTATGCTTCTGGTGTGCTAAATTTTCTCAAGGCAGTCAACCATAAAAATTATATTATGTATTTCTCTTGTGTAACTTGTGTGAAAGTAGAGTTTGTCAAAACTGGATGCTCAGCATTTAATGAGACCCTCCACTGCATTTGATCCAGAGTCAAGCTATATATAAAGAGGGTAAGCCGGAAGGTTGGAGGGGGAAGCTAAAACTAACAAAATAGGGCAATAAATAATAAGAAGAGTTTTTAAAAAAATCTAAAATAAGAAACTGGTGGAGGTAGTCAACTAATTGTTACTTTTTTAATACATGAAAGGTGAATTTGCTCAGTGTGTGCCAAGACCTAAAATTAGGGAACTTCATTTCCATTGAAGTCCTCACTGGTGAAATATGAAGCAGATGTCTCCCTGACCTCTGCCTAATTGAACAGGAATGCCAGGGGGAGGGAAGTCATCAATCTCTCGATTGTCTAGGTGAAGGTCCTGAGGATTTTCAGCAAATGATTCTGTTATATAGAGACTATATAAGATTATATAAAATTGAGACAAAGTATAGTAGTATCCCTGCCTTTTGTAAATCTAGATTTAGATCATATGGGTTTTACATTGAAGATAAAGTGCTACTATTTAATACTGTCAAAGAAATTTTGCTTTCTTTGGCTTTAATCTGTTGCAGTGTTAAATGGTATTATATCTTTACGTTTATTCAAAGGCAATTCAAGATTCTGAGTTCATTTTATATTCCAGCAGCCTGGATTTGAGGATGAAATTCTCATTGAGCGTTCCTCTAATTCTTACTCTGAAACAGAGTTGCAATGCTTACCAGAGGGTTTCTGACTCTCCCTGCCTTTTGCAATCATTGTAACTTACAAACACCATTAGCACAGAACTCGTTGCACTGCATCAGGATGACCATCTGCTCAGTCTACCCCCTCCATTAAACAATGAGAAATGATGCTTCTTTCTTATTGTAGCTTGAGTGCCTATGACCACCTTCAGTATTTCTCTTTAATACATTAACTAACCACCTTTACCTGGACTGTTGAAAAAGTCACGGAAAGGTTGCCTCATTCCTTATCTTGCTCTTCTTCACATAAAAATGATTTTATAATCAGCAAAAGCATAGTATCATTTTTTTTTTCTTGCACACATTCCATAATCATTACCTGTTGTGCAGGAAAATCAGAATCAGATCTGCATGGAAGTCTTATATGAACTTTGTTAATAAGAATGAGCATATCTGGGGCACCTGGGTGGCTCAGTTATTAAGCATTTGCCTTTGGCTCAGGGCATGATCCCGGGATCCTGGGATCGAACCCCACTTTGGGCTCCCTGCTCAGCGGGAAGTCTGCTTCTCCCTCCCTCACTCCTGCTTGTGTTCCCTCTCTTGTTGTGTCTCTCTCTGTCAAATAAATAAATAAAATCTTAAAAAAAAAAAAGAATGACCATATTCTTGATTTTTGCTTTTAACTATGGTTTAGTAATGCGAGACCTGTATCCCTAGTATCTGTCACTGTTTTGGGCACATACTAGTTGGATGAATAAATAGCAGGAAAATAAATCAGTGACAATATAGAAGTTGTGGAACAGCTCAGGACAATACCCCTGAAAGCAGTGTTCTCAGCATGCCCAGAGAATTCCCTGTGTTCATACTACTTGTTAAAATCAAGTTTCTAGGTCCTAGCCCATAATCAAGCCCAGAATCCACATCTCTGTTGTGTAACAATATTGCCAAGATAACAGACTCTAATGATGCTTATGTTTGCTATAACTTGAGAACCACAGCCTTAGGCCATAGGATGAGTAAGAGTATGTGGTGCAGATTGTAGAAATGGAATTCTATGATGTTGAACTTCAGTGGCACCGCAGGTCCTTCATCATAGGGCCATGCATGAACTATTTTGAAGGCTAGTAACAAACACAAAACTGCTCTATGAAACATTTTAATAGTTATATATGATCTATGTTCTGAGTGGCATTGTAAATTTTGTTTCTTAGCATGGGTTGTGGTAAAAAAAATATTTGAAAGCCCTTGTGAAATATATAAAGTAAAACAATATAATTTTGAGATCTATATGTGGATATTTTTGCATGCTTTTAGAAAGGGTGAACACAATTTTTTTTTTTTTTTTTTTTAATGGAGGTGGGGAGGGTTGTGACTGGATGGCTCATTCACTTAAGTCTTACTCATGATTTCTGCTGAGGTCATGATCTCAGGGTGGTGAAATAGAGCCCAGCCTTGGTGTTGGGCTCTGCTGGACTCCCAGCTCAGTGGGGAGTCTGCTTCTCTCCCTTTCCTTCTCCCCTTTGCCCCGCCTCCTGCTCTCTCTCTCTCTCTCACTAAAATAAATAAATCTTTAAAAAAATAAAATAAAAAGGGTGAACATAGCAAAATTCAGGGCAGTATATAGTTGCATCTCTTTTGCACTTAGTCAAGACTTGGAGAAGGTGTACTTATTGTTGCAGTGCTGAATCACCTGAAGCCTATGGCTCAAGGTCATGTACCACATAATTTAGAAACCTCATTGCATACTATTTCCCATCTGCTAAATCTTCAGGCTTCAAGAAATAAATATACTGATAGAAGACAGAATAGTAGGAAGAGCAATTAATTCATCTTCATTTTTCTGGGACATTCCACATCTTAGCGTTGGAACTCTTGTGTCCTAACAACCCCCTCAGTTCTAGGCAAACTTGTATGATGGTCACTGAATGTGCAGTAAATTTTCTAAGCTATTTATCTTTTATTCGAACAAATTTTTACTTGAAATTCTAACATAAATCATTTGCAGTCCAGCTGCTTTACTCTAAATGAGGAGAGATGCTAAGGTTTTCCCAATCACTTTGACCCCATCATCTCTACCTCTTATCCAAGGGCTCCATGAAACACTGCAATTACAACATAACCTGCCTGCCTTAACTTACCTTAATGGCTAGGTTTCATTGAGTACGAGCTTTTTTCTGATCCTTAATTTCCTTACCTGTAATATGGAAATAATATTCTTCTTACAAGTTGGTCTTGATATTTAAACTTCTCCTACTTGAACCTAATTTGATTTCCAGATTTCTTCTACAACAGTATGCATCATAATGGAATTGCTTTAGTGCTTTTCTATAGAGATTATTACAAAGGGCAATCACACCTGTTGAGTCACCTGCCTCGCATCCATAGATTTATACAATAGTATTTAAAGACTGAAATTTAAGTAACAGATGTAATGGAAATGCAAATGTCAAACAGTTGTTAGATGCCTGCATTTTAATGTAGGGATGTTGAGCAGAGGTCAATAGAGAGATCCAAGCTCTTTGTAAGTGTTACACAGCTATGGAAATGAAAAGTGACCAGACAAGCAAACTTGGGCCAAATTATAAGCCAATAAAAATTTTCATTTCACCCATAGTTTGAAGATATGTGGTTTTGGTGTTGCGAAGTGTATTTGTTACTTATCAGAGTTGGGCTCTGATGGGGAAAATTGTCATTATCTTTCTACAGCTGTTTTCAAAAATGCAGATATTCTCAATTGGTATCACAAACTTATACACTGATACATCATTAGAACTAAGAATTTAACAATATGTTCAACTGCACAAGAAAAATTCCAAGGTGAGTCTTAGTGATCACAAGTTTAATTTTTTTAATTTAATCAAAAGTCATAATTCCAGAGCGTATACCCTCTTTCCATAGATAAATACTATTTTATTAGCCTCAGTATTACATGTTCATGTCAAACTTAGATTCTCTCAAAATTTCTTTTTACACACATTTAGATTTATTTTAAACTAATGTAAATTAAAATAAACTCAGCAATCTGTAATCCAGATCTGTGGTTCATCTTGACACTTCAAGGTGGAATGTGAGAATGGTGAAGAAAAAACTCACCATGGAACTAGCAAACCTTTTAATCACCCTTCTTTCAGAAACATCTGGCTGAAGCCCAGATACTTTAGGCCTATGTTTAAAATGGGAATTGATTCCTGGAAAGAAACCAACTCCATCCACAGTAAAATCCAGTGCTTTGTGGATGAATTCAATTAGTGCCCCCAATTGAATACAAAGAGAAAAGATAAACCTGTGGTTATGGATATGGCTCCAGGATCACATAGAATTTTGCCCATTACAATCAAATGGTTTGATAGCCTTCCCAATTAAATAAATTGTCAGCTGCAGGAACATGTTAAGGCTTGTTTAAAACAGTTTCTAAGGATATACTTTGGGGCCAAATTAATTTTACTTATGGTTCTTCCAGTTGTGTAGCACTCCTTGTAATTCGTGGATGCCTACATATCATTCTTCAGTTTATTCTCAGTGTTGTATCTGAAAATGACTTTCTGCAGCTCTCCAGTATTCCACCAGGATTCTGGACAAAGAACAGTTAATCTGTGTCAATATGCAGACAGTCACTGGGTTACTTTTCTCCCTTCCTCTCTCTGCTAATAGTTGCTTGGACAGTGAGTCCTGCAGTAATGAGATTTTCCTAGACAACCTGACTTGCTGGCAAGTCTCAAGGGCAGGGGCGGAGATATTATAATATTTTGGGTCTTAAATGTAGGTCACCCTGATGGATTTTAAAAAGTGATCTCACAAAAGGAAAACATAATTTTAAATTATCTGTCCTTCGCTTTGAATATGCCACTGTCGTCGTCTTTAAAAAATTACATCTGGGCTTAGAAATGAGAGCAGCATGTCATTTCCTTGAAAAAAGAGAAAGGATCTGTACAGAGTGAGTAAAGTATTATGGTGGTAGGGGTATAATAAAAGGAATATAATAGCGTTAGTGGAGAAAGCAAACATGTAGGCAGGGTGATGAATCAGTGGTTTATACATTGAATCACATTTGGCTTTTAACACTGACCAAAATTCATTCTTCAGAGGTCAAGTTTTAATCATCAGTTTACATCTTCCTTTTCTTCTTACAGGCCTTCCCCATCCCTTCTGTGCAACCCCCCCACTACACACAGACTCATACACAAGGCAGCTGTAGGATGACTTGATATCAAATAAAACCAAATAGAACAAAAGGCTCAAAAGTAACCCAATAGCTTTCTTGATTTTATTAGAAAAAAATTTTACATGTAATTTCACATCTTCTCTTTTAATTATTTTATACCATATTTAAGAGAACACTATATTCTCTTGAAAGGAACAAAAAAGAAAATGCAATCTACCATTTATTCTAGGGTACCTTACTGAATCCACATGTTGTTCTTTCTGTATTTATTTCACTCTGTATAGTACTGGCTTCTCATTCACAGGACCTTCAAAGTTTCACCTTCAGAATCAGTAGCCCAAGATAAATTGGCACAGTGGGAAGTGATAGTTGCTCTGTGTGACTCAAGAGGGAAAATATACATTATTTTCTTCTAATCTGCTGAAGCACATTTGACTTGATTCCCATGTCGATTTTCATTTTGACAAGATAGATGGCAAGGAAAGCACAATTGTATAGATTTGCACATTTATTCCCATTTCCAGGGCACGAGTGGAGAAATCTTTCCTGGTTGATGACTTAACATGTCTTGTCACTCTATTCTTAAGCCTGAACATATTCGGAAATCAGGATGCTATAATTTGCCATTGCAGTATCCCATTAATTCACTGGGGTGAGCAGTACTTGGAAGTGTCAAGGGCAAAGAATTCTAATTCAACTGCCACTGATTTGTTACATCCACCAATGAGGCAAGGCACACTAAAGCTGGGGGAAGGGGATTAATTTTAAAAACTACCTTCAAGCTCAGGAGATGAGCTCATATAGTAGGAAGGATGGATTTGTGAGCATCCCTTGCCACTTTCTTTACCCACTGCAACTGAGGCATGTGCTGACAAGCTTGCCGCTATTAGAACTGAGAGTGAAGTCTGGCACTGGGGAAGATTTTTGCCTTAATGGAGTCACACAACTTATGTCTTGATGTCTTATGTGATCTGATTATTTGGTTATCAGGGAAACTTCAGTAACCAAAAGAAGGGGATAGTTTTAAAAATTATTTTTCACAAATCTGCCTCTTAATTTAGGCCAAGAAAAATGAAACTGCTCGCTCTTAAAAAAAACTGTAGACCATGATCCAGTGGATTTGGGGGAAAAAAAAGAAAAAGCATCAGCATATGGTTTTGTATTTGGGAAGAAACATCCCATTTTCTGAATTCAAAATCTAAGTTTCTTAGGTAATGGCTATTGCATAACAGTAGATTTCATTCTCTTTTTCTTAGGTGAGAACTACTTCCACCCTTGGTTTTTTGGACCCATGGGTTCTGCTTATGAGCTATCACACAGTACAATCGGTCAATTATTTAGAGCAGATGCTGCATCCGGGAGGATGGTACCCCATCTTCACTGGTAATCATTTCCAAGCTGGTCCCTCAAAGGCATTTTCAACAGGTTTTTAAATTGCTCCACCAGCAAGCTTTCAACCACTAGATTCTAGCCCACTAGACTCTGTGACTATATCTCTGCTCCTGCACCACTGATCATCACTGGTACTCTACCTCCTTTCCTGTACAGTGGGTGCCTTGGCCCAGTGTAATACTATGTGGGATCCCATGTAAATAGAATACATACCCAGATATGGTGTTCGCTGAAGCTCTGCAATCAGAAAAGGCAAATGCATGACTGAAGTATGTATCAGGTCCAATCAAGATGAGTCACTGGTCTTTCCAGTATAGAAGGGATCCAGTTAGGCCACTTCACATCAGGAGGATGATGGAGGAGGCACCTGCGTGGCTGAGTGGGTTAAAGCCTCTGCCTTCAGCTCCGGTCATGATCTCAGGGTCCTGGGATTGAGCCCCACATCGGGCTCTGCTCAGCAGGGAGCCTGCTTCCCCCTCTCTTTCTGCCTGCCTCTCTGTCTACTTGTGATCTCTGTCTGTCAAATAAATAAATAAAATATTTTTTAAAAAGAGAGAGAGAGAGAGAGAGAGAGACTGATTTCCTTGAGAGGCACTTCTGTCTGCATTTGTCAAAGCCTCTGTACTGTTGGGCTTGTGCATAGTTTCCATCTCTGCCACAATGACTACTCCATTCATGTGCCTATTGTGCCAGCACTCTGGCAGCCAGTGACGGAAGCAGACTGATGTCAGCTGAACAAGTCATCCTGTCTTCTTGGTTGTTAGGTGTCTCTTTTATGATAAGCACTCTCAGATAGATGAGTGATGTTTATCCCTGGATGTGTCTTTTGCCAGGGCACCAAAAAAACAGCCAACTGGTTGGTCACCACTAAGTCCACATATATTCTGAAGTGTATTTTATTCTCCATAATGTCTAACTTCATCATCTGGGGATAGATTTTTATAAGAGTGTCACGTGCCACAGTTTTGGGATCACGTAACTCACTTAGCTATTTTATTTAATAGCCACAGACTACAGATATAAATCTTGCTAGCCATCTTGCTACATACCACTGGTGAAAAAGAAAGTAGGAGGAAAAAGGGTGGTTGACTATATGAAAATCGATCACAACTCCAGAATTACCTGCAAATTATCAATCTCAAACTGTAATTAATATAATCCATTTTATTTACACTGTTACAGTGTGTAAGAGACTCTAGCAAAATTTAGGAAAGAATCAAACAATTTATGAGGCATGATGCCTGCCATCATAAAGTTGACAAAATTGAAGGAAACAAAAATAAGTAGTCACACACACAAATATAAACAAGACAAATTTCATTAAAGAGATGAGCATATATATTTATCAATATGTATATTGATATAACGAGAATATCAGTTATAAGCAGATACAAAAGTTGCCACAATATACAAAGACTTCTTGTATACCCAACTTTCCCTAATGTCAACATCCTTTATAACAGTGGTACATTTGTCAAAATGAAGAAATTAACTTCGGTGCATTACTTTTAACTAACCAGAGACTTTATTTGGATTTCATTAGTTTCTACCAATGTCCTTTTTCTGTTCTAGGAGTCAATTCAAAATATAAAACTCTATTTAGGATATAAATACTTTTAATTTGTAACTTCCATTGTCGATATAATCTTTGATAGAGGTTGTCTGGTAAGATAAAATTGGGTTCTCGAGTCAAAAATGCCTGGTTTCAAATCTTCTTTTGCTAATTATCATACAGCTGCTAACATTGCCCATGAAACTTCACTTTTCTAGGTCTCAGTGTACTTGTTAATGAAATAGAAATAATAATAGTACTGACTTCTGGGTTGTTGTTTAAAGTAAGGACATGTATTTACAGTGCTTAACTGGTGTCTGGACCTAACATTTAAAGACTGTTACAAATACTATGTTTGATTATATTGATTCACTTAAGACATAGATGTGTGAAGTGAAAAGAACCCAGAGATTTAAAAATACCTAATATGAGGGTGCCTGGGTGACTCAGTTGGTTAAATGCCTGCCTTTGGCTCAGGTCATGACTCCAGGGTCCTAGAATCGAGTCCTGCTCATCAGGGAGTCTCCTTCTCTCTCTTCCTCTCCTTCCCCACTCATGCTCTCTCTCTCAAGAATAAATAAGTAAAATTGTAATAATAAAAAGAAATCTAACATGATGCAAGAATGGCAGTGTGTTTTACTTTTAATTTTTAAAATATTTTGTTTATTTGTCAGAGAGAGAGAGAGGGAGAGAGTGCACAAGCAGGTGCCCCTGAGTGGTAGGCAGAGGGAGAAGCAGGCTCCTCACTGAGTGAGGAACTCAATGTGGGACTGAATCCCAGGCCCCTGAAGTCATGACCCGAGCCAAAGGCAGATGCTTAACCAACTGAGCCACCCGGGTTTCCCAGGCACTGTATTTTAAATCTCGAATTAACATTAAATATACTTATAGCTGAAGTTCAAAATAGAGACAGAAAGTTTTGTAGGGACCCTATCTTAAGTTGGATAGTAACAAATAAATAGGATATAAATACACAAGAAAAAGGGTGAAATATTTTAGATGCCCATTTAAAAGAGCACAAAATAAATATGAAGGAGGAGATGGGTGTAACAATGACAATAGATTTATGAATATGAGTAGTTATGAGAAGGCTGGAGAAGGAAACTGGGACTAGTCTTGGTGGACCTTCAATATCAGGATAAGAGAATTAGAAATCTGTAGGCCACTGGAGATTTGGTTCCATATAGGTATTGGCTTCATGAGGTAGACAGAATTTATTGGTCATAAGATGGGTCCTTTTGGAAGCATATTAACTCTCGTTAATGGCCCATTAGGAAGATATGTGAAGTACCCAAAAAATTTTAGGCTGTATAACAGGATTTCTAGATATGTGGACAGGTACTGAATTTATACTCAAGCACATTGGGAATGTTATTCTTTGGAGCTTTTTAAAGTAATTTTAGCTCTTGTGCAATAATCACATGAAACATTTCTGGATCGATTTTCATTTGGAAACCACCCACTTGGTTAATTGACGATAGGAGGGTGAAAATCCTCAACAACTTATTGAAAAGGTAAGATAGTTTGGTCTAAATCCTTATGGGTTAATATGAGAAACATTTATCAAGATTTTTATTGGCATTGTCTAAGTCATGACTTTCATATTTATTGTTTTAGGTGCAACAGGAATTATTGCACATACACCAAGATTTGTTTATGAATATCTTCTGTAGATCCACGGTGTAAAATAGTGATATGAAATACTAAGGAAAGTTCCTCTGGACTTGGTGTCAAAAGGTCCATGTCCTGGTTGTAGGACTTTTAAGTTATCATCTACGTAACTTGGACAAGTTTCAGATTCTTTGGGCTATATTTTCTTCAACTAGAAATTATGATAGATAAGAAAAACTTCTCAAGCTTAATATAAGAATCAAGTTAAATACTGAATGCAGGAATACTTTGTAAATTGCAAGATCTTATAAAATCTCAGTCATTATTTTATCATACTCTCCAACTATTTCAATATGGTAGAATTCCCATGTTTGGGATTAAGAAAGGTGAGTAATTCATATCCGTGAATTTCTCTATATCAAACCCCTTTTAACTTAATTTCCCACCAGTTTGTCATTTATTTTATAAAAGAGGCAATGAAATACCATGAATTTTACCCTGAATACTTCTTTTCTCTGGATCCATTTCTAAATAAAGGTGACAGGTAGGTGTAAAATAACAAAAGAGATAAAATACTGGGGAAAAATGTGAAATTAAAGGACTTATCTGTCAAAAAAATGAGCCATTTAGTCTTCTTTCCATTGAACTATGATATCTTTCTTTTTACCCTTAGGTCCAAAACATATCCTTCTTTCATTTCTCATAAACATTCCCTAATGATGTTCTCAAATGAAAGAAAGGATTAGAAATGAGGTAGAGAGCCTGACTCACGAAGAGAAACAAAGAGCTCTTAAAAAAAAAAAAAAAATCTACTTCTAAAGAAATGGATTCCATAGTCAGGCAGTTGTCCCCAATTCCCAGAAGTTCAAACCCAGTGAGTAGCAAGGAAAGCCAGAGGTGATAAATGGATTTGTAGAACCTCTTGGTTTTGGAGAAATTTTTTCAAATGAGTAAATGATTAAAATGGCTCAATGAAAATCACACACAAAAGGGTGAAATATAATGACTATCTGATCTGTTAAAAGGAAAAAGCTTTTAAACTAATCGATCTTTTCCACAACAATTTATGTCATAGCCTTTTAAAATGATCCCATCTTAAATGGGGAAGTGACAAAGAAATATATATCTAATATTCTTGCTCAATGGATAGATTTTCAGTACCCTAAGAAAATGCTTTTGAGAGCTTTATTTTTAAAGGAGACTACATGTTAGATTCTTGTAGATAATCTTATGTTTAGTTTTACCTTTGTTATCGCTAAGAGTTAGAAAGTGGGAAAATTGAGACCAACCGAGAATTTTTTTCTTCAGACTTGATGCAGTCATGCAGCAATCGTTTAACCTCCATGTGCTTTATTGCTAGCATCTCTCAAAGGAGTACACTAATGTGTGTCACACTAATGTTTGCCATCCATCTACTTCATGGACACATTACAAGGGTTAACTAATAAGGCTGATAAGCACTTTGCAAATTCAAAGTACAAAGTAGAAGTGCTAAGTAAGCTAAATAGAAAGAAAAGACTCACCTGATGGTCAGCTGATTCAAATTTTCAGTGATTGGGCGCCTGGGTGGCTCAGTTGGTTGAGCGATGCCTTCGGCTCAGGTCATGATCCTGGACTTCCAGGATCGAGTCCCAAATAGGGCTTCCAGCTCCTTGGGGAGTCCACTTCTCCCTCTGACCTTCTCCTCTCTCATGCTCTCTCTCACTCATTCTCTCTCAAATAAATAAATAAAATCCATAAATTTTCAGTGACTAATATATTTCCTGAATAATTTTCTTCTATTCTTTGCAATAAAATAAAGTCATTTTAGTATTTTTTTAGATTTATTTTGAAGATGTAAGGAATGGACATTGCATCAATTCTAATGTGAAAAAAAAGTTTTATGTTACTCAGGTGTTTTAGTTTTTTTTATATAGGAATCACAAGTTTTTGGTTTTTTTTTAATAACTCTGCTATAATATTATCTTGTGGTGGAATATGTCATAATAACAGAAGAATAAAATACTCCTAATTGGTCAGAAAACCAGGAGAGCAAAGAATAAGTTTCCCTTGGCTTCTGAGGAAATATATCTCAACCATGAGAAAGAAAGATCAACTCTGAGGGAAAGAGCTTTTTTTTTTTTTCCATCTTGGATTAATATTCAGCTCTAGTCATACCTGCTTCAGCTGTCAGGAAGGAGACTAATTAGTGGCAGTGATGATGGGAGTTTTTGTGATGCCAACTTTTGTCTTTTAAGAACTGGATTAAACTCAGAATCATTTCCCACACTCTGTAAAATGAAATGCTTTAACTATGTCTTAGCAAAGTCAGAGATGAAATCATTTCCATCAGACATTGACATTATAGTTATAACTAGAGGTGGACAGTGAAGTACAAAGTAGAATAATTATATAGGATAATACATACCTGTCAAACCTTGCTCTGTGTATCTCCTGCTTGGGCTGCCATAACAAAATACCACAGACTAGGTGATTTAAACAACAGACATTTATTTTCTCACAGTTCTAGAGGCTAGAAACCCATGATCAAGGTGCCAGTAAATTCAGTTTCTGATGAGATCTCTTTTCTTGAGTTCTAGACAGTTGCCTTCTTGCTGTAACCTCACATGGCCTTTTCTCTATGATCATGTAGAGATGGAGCTCTGGGGTCCCTTTTTCTTCTTCTTCTTTTCTTAAGATTTTATTTATTTGAGAGAGAGACATAGTGAGGGAGAGCATGAGCGAGGAGAAGGTCAGAGGGAGAGGCAGACTCCCCGTGGAGCTGGGACCCCCGATGCGGGACTCGATCCTGATACTCCAGGATCATGACCTGAGCCAAAAGCAGTTGCTCAACCAACTGAGCCACCCAGGCGGCCCTTTCTTTCTCTTCTTATAAGGACTTTGGTTCAGTCTAGCTAGGGCCCCACACTTATGATTTCATTGAACCTTAAATACCCCCATAAAGTCCCTATTTTGAAATATAGTCATATTGGGAGTTGGAGCTTCAAAATATGAATTTTGGGGAGACAGTTCAATAATAACACAGTGACATGTCAGATAATTGAGACCTAAGTTTCCTCTACTTGACTATTCTAGATACTTGCAGAACTATAACTATATACTTTATAAGTGTATAGACTAAGCATAAACAAAATTCTCTTATTGTATTAATTTCTATATGCAATAATGTTTATTTGAATGACAGTGGTGTAGTTAGGAGCAATATGTTAAAAGCAGACTATTTCTAAATAGTTCTTGAGACACAGTAAAAATGTCCCTTATCCCTCTAAGGATCAGTCATAGAACTAGTTGGAAAAACTGAGTAATAATGACTTTATGGATGTCACTTTTCTCACTCTGACAAGCAACACATAGTACCTGCTTTGCTTGAAATTCAACCAGAGAGAAAATAATCTCAGTCCATAATCTTCAGACTAAAAAAGATCTTTTTATTAATATAAAAAACTACTTCCCTGGAAGCCCTAGTACTGAGTTAAATTATGTAAGATGAAATCTTACTATTCATTCTCCATCTTTTCAGACTCTGCCATCCTCATTTGAACCCAAAAGAAGCAACATACTACGCCCCCCACTCTGATCCCAAACTTGAAGCTACTAAGTGGGTTGGTCTTTAACATTAATTGTATGATTTACTTAATAGTTTGCAGCCTTATATTCTTTTATATGTCTTTAATTGAAGGTGATTTTTAAAAGTTATATTAGCACCCAGTAGTACCCCTTTATTTGTTCTAATAAGGAGACAGGAACAGTTTGCATGAAGGGAATACCAAATGCCATTTCTGCCTAGCATATGAAAAATATTAGGCCCTCATTTGGATGGAGAGAATAGTGGAAGAATCTCAACACACCGTTCTCAGGATCATACATCCTGAAGAATCTATATTCACTAGTCAGCAATCACATTTCTCTCACCAATGGTGGTTTGGTTGGAGAAAATGATCCTAATCACTTTCAGTTAGTGCCAAAATTTGAATTATGTCTAATTAGCTATTTTGTTATTATTTAAATCGTATATATATTCTGGTTGCATAGTTAAATGAAATACCTAAATATAGGAAGTTCATACTTAGTTTTATGTCTGTACACTTAGGCCATAGTCTTTCAGTGTTTTTATATATGTATATAAATATACATATATATATTTATACATATGCATGTATATGAATATGTATACACTAATGTTTCTATATATGTGAATGTTTATATATAAACACACATATATATATATGAATATGTTAAATATCATCAGCTTTGACTTATTTTGACTCTTTGCTTTATGGGAGAACAGTTATTCAGCCCTTAACTGAATGTAAACCTCAATGTGTTTCTCACAGGGGATTTAGAAGAGTTTATCCTATGACCCTCTAGGTCTCTGTTTCTCTAGGGTTTAGTTTTCAATTGCTTATCATTTGGACTCCAAAGAAATAGTCTATTGAGACTTTTCCACAAGGGTTATTATGAGGGAAAAGCACCAGTTCAGCTTTCAATAAGAGGGAGGGGTTGGAACACAGAGCAGCTATATAAGAGGGGTGCACTAAGGTTCCGGCATCTTAGTCTTCCCTAACCTGTCAGTGTGGTGGGTTGAGTTGTAACCCCTCAAAAGATATGTTTATGGCCCAGAATCTGTGAATTTGACTATTTCTGGAAAAGGGGTCTTTGAAGATGAAATTAAGTTAAGGATATTGTGTTGGGGTCAATCTGTTTTACAGTGGTCCTTAAATCTGATGACAAGTAATCTTATAAGAAGAGAAGGAGATACAGAGAAAAGGTCATGTAAAAATGTAGACAGAAATTATAGTGTTGGAGATACAAACCAAGGACACATGGACCCACCAGCAGCTGAAGGAGGCATGGGATAATTCTCCCCTAGAAATTTCAGAGGGATTGTGGTCCTCCTGACACTGATTTTGGATTTTTGACTTTCAAAACTATGAAACAATAAATTTCTGTTGTTTTAATCCATGAAGTGTGTGGCAATTCATTTCAGCAGCCCTAGGAAATTTATACAGCCATTAAGCCTGATAAGTGATTTGGTAATAAAGATCATGGTGAGGAACCATGAGTGAAAGAGTTAAGAGAACAACTGCATGATTTCTGCAACCAGAAGGCAAGTTGGATCAGAGTTCTCATTGGTCAGTTAACTACACAGGGCTCAAGTATGTGGGAATTCTGACTTGCATTAAGTGACCTCCATGGGAGGGAATCCCATGGGGACAGGAGCTTATTCCATATTTCTGGCTTTGCTCTTTTGCTCTCTATCACCAGTGTAGGGATATTTCAGTAGAAGTATAAGAACAAAATGTTCTGTCTATAATGACCACATGAAAAACTACCTTCACTGAGCTACTTTAGTAATTACAACAAAACCTAGAAGAGCCTAAGAAATAAAAATTAAAAGAATATGCATAAGAAGGCAATATGTGATGTGAATAGTTATTAAAAATTTCAGCTTAGCTGGAGAAGTATTATATATACTTGAAAATTATTGATCCTTTGAGATATCATGACCAGAAAGATGGACTGGGACTTGGCTCTGTGAGCTCAGGAATGGCAAAGAGAAGAAATATCTGTAGATGAATAGGAACATCATTTTGAGGTCAGTGGTCATTTATTACCAACATCATTTGGGTATATTCTACTTACCTAGACTATCGGCCCACTTTTCCTGCATTCTGTCATTCTGCCTTAAGTCAGTGGTAGTAGGGGTAAGGATTTCAAGGGTAATTTGTTAAAGAGGGTCTGGTAGTTAGAGGACTTTGGGAACAAATTTTCATTTGCTAACTCAAAAGAATATTTTTTGTTTTTGTTTTGTTTTGTTTTGTTTTGTTTTGTGCCAGGCCCTTGGGGTCCTGGAGACATATTAAGGAATGACACACATAAGAGTTTCCCTCATAAAGCAGTCACTACAACTATAATTTTAAAGAGCCAGCTTTTGTCTAAAACACACAAACTGTGTTATATATGACCTATGAGTTTTACACTTTAGTCCTATATAGTTGCTGTTTTGTATCCCACCACTTACTTTATGTCTTTTGTACATCTTCAAAAAGGCATGAAAAAGCCACTGGGCTTATTTTTCTCCATTGACTATGTAAAAGCTTATGAAAGGTCCATTTTGCAGCTCAACTGTATTCCTAGCACCGTCTTGAGAATGCAAGGAAAAGAGGCTCTTTTGTCCCCCAAATTAATTTGACCCAACTATTAATACCTTTCATTTGTGTATAACATTTTAATCTTTTTTAGGGAGCTTTCATGCTTGTCTCATTTTATCCTCACAAGGGGTGAAGTTCCAAGGCCAAATTGTTCTCTACACTGCCAGCTGGCTCATTGAATTTCTGGCTTTGACTTCCCATTGTGCCACTAAATATTGAACAGGGAAGTTAAACAGGAACTTCCTGACACCATATTTCTGTCCCAGGCAATGGCTTCTCACATTCTCCAGCAATTTATTCTTCTTACATGTGAGCAAACAACTTTTTCCTTAACAAGGGAGTCCTGACTTAGATTTAATATGTCATATAATCAGTCTGATTAGGAAACACAAATTAAGAATATGGCTTTAAAAATGATACTGCAGTGAGGGATACAGCTTGTCAATGTTATTACTCTTTCTTTTCTAAGCAAAGTGGTGTCCTGGACCTTCATTTGCCATTAGGGTGAATAAAGGCAGGCATCATATATCACATTTCCAGGAGGCAGGTTGCCATAACATATGGCAACATGCTTGGATGTCCAAGATGTCAGGAGACCATCCAGAAGGTCAGAAACTGAAAATTGTTTTGCAGAATAGTTTGAGTGAATGTCTTAAGGTTATAAAGGTAAAATGCTATCTATCTATCTGTCTGTCTGTCTATTTGTATACTTCAACCTTTAGAAGTGAAACTGTAATGGAAATGAAAGTAGAGACAGCAGTTAAAGCACGACTTACTTACTCTTTGCACTGGCATATTTTAAGGACGCTTCTGAAAATTTCAAAACTGACAAACATATTTTACAACATTTCAGATGAAATAAAAGATGTCAAAGTTTTATTTTTTCTTAAAATTAGTGATAAACATGAAGATACAGAACTTAGATTTCCCAAGAAGTTAATTATTTTTCAAGACAATTGAAGTATTATTAATTTATGTTGGTGGCAGAAAATTACAAGATTCAGGATAGATGATACATATTCAAGATCAAGGTACAAAATAGATGAAATAGTTAATATTTTCAGAACATAAGTGGCACAGAAATAACCTTAAAAACAGAATTTACAAAACAGTATTTTTTCAGAGTCTCTAATACAAATGCTGTGAAATCAATCCAATACCAAATATGTATGCTATCGCTACACTGGATGCCTACCATGTAAACGCTCCAGGGTGTAAAATGAAGAAATGGGACAGCATGGGGAAACACCTCTATTCCAATTCTTGGTGAGAGTGTAAATGATGATACTGGAATGGAATATAACAATAAATATTGAATATTAAAAACATGCCCATAATCTGATACCCAGGAATCATGCTTTCAAGAAACTAATAATAAAATAATCCAAAATATAATTAGGAAGTGGAATCTTTCTAAATATATGACAACAGGGAGTCATTCAGCACTTCACAGTACATATATACTATATACAGATATAGTATATAACAATTATATGACATAATTATATACATAATTAAATATTATATAATATGAAAAAAATCTTTTTGAAACTTCTAATAAGGACCAAATGTTGTAACATAATATTTATAAAACTATCGAAAATAAAATTGCATGAACAGTATGACTTCACATACAATATTTTAATAATTTATATTTGTGACAATGGAATTATGAATGACTTTTGAAAGCCATTATGTTCAATTTCATTATTAAAGCTTTCCAATAACTTAATTCATAAAATACTTAAAAATTGTCTGTAGAAAAGGGTTTTCATGTAAAAAAGTCCTTGGAGAATTACACTTAGGAGCAGTGAAGCAGTGAAAGTGAAGAATGAGTCATTCTAATATATATTAAGTAAGTAGACTTCTGAGATATTTCTTTAAATCCTATAGGATGCTTTGGGAATTGTACTTAGCATGGGGGTTCTCTCATAAAAGGTAGTAGTGGTGCTTAGTGACCTTTTCTTTCATATCATGTCTTTTTCAGAAATCACAAATATATCAAAATTTGTGCCTTGGCCCTCACTTACCAAACAGAATATTCTGGGTGGGGATACCCAGGAACTAAATGCTCTCTACAACGTAGGGAAGAACCAAGCTGACTGGTTTTATTTACAGTATTTTCTCAAAAACTACCTTTTATGCTTTTGAATATGAATCTCTTACCATATAGAAAAAGTCTCTGATCTGATATTTGAAATGAATCATTTCACATTATTAAATGACTCACAAGCAAACAAAACACTAAATTGAGCTAGTTAATATTCACCTTAATCATCTAAGTCAGAAAAGGTTCAGGGTAGGAAAAGAAGGATGTATGTGAATAGGAAAAAATGAGAAGCCAGTGTTTATAGAGGACCCTGACTGAGCTCTTTAGCTGTGGTGGTAGATGAACACCACCAATTGATTTAGATTGTTTTATATTTTTTCTTTCAAAGTGCTACCACATTTGAATCGCTATGATGGAGAACAGATTGCATTAACACTCTTGATGGTAAGCGATTCCAGATCCGAAGAAGGAAATTGAGAAGAGCTTACATGAAAACCAATAAGAGTTGGTAAAGAGCCCTAACATTAGTAACAGTGGGGAACTATTATGACTTCTAAACTTGAAGCCAAGGAGGAGTAATTCCTCAGGAATCAGAGAAGACAAGTGTAGGAAAAGGGCCACATTATAGGAGATAGAAGCTGTGCCCTAGGTAGGAGGGGCACTGCCAGTTGCTGTGATGTGCCCAGGAAGTAACCAGCAGGATGGATAATCTGAGCTTGCTGTCCTCCTTGCCCCTCATCGACTAAACCCAAGTTCAAGATAAAATATATTGATAAGACCCAGAAAGGTTAGTCTCAAGGTCACAGAACAAGATGGAAAAGGGGTACAGAGCAGATCTGGAAAATGCAAATTATTCAGCATACAGATATATTTAGTAATGATATCTTTTAAATTTAATGCTCACTCTTTCGTTGGTATAGTGTGAAACTATAGATATGAATAAAAACTGAGTATTTCAACTGTGAAGAAGGAATAATGGAAGTCTTACTGGAGAGGGTAAAAAGTAACTGATATTTCATCTATTTCAAGAATCCTGAAGGGAGAGGCGCCTGGGTGGGTTAAAGCCTCTGCCTTCTGCTCAGGTCGTGATCCCAGAGTCTAGGGATGATCCCAGAGTCCTGAGATCGAGCCCCGCATTGGGCTCTCTGCTCAGCAGGGAGCCTGCTTCCTCCTTTCTCTCTGCCTGCCTCTCTGCCTACTTGTAATCTCTGTCTGTCAAATAAATAAATAAAATCTTTAAAAAAAAAAAAAAGAATCCTGAAGGGAGGTTAGATCTTTTTGGTTATAAGTGAAAGAGCCAAAAGCTAATGGAAATTTTTTCATTGAGACTTGGTAAGATTCTAGACACAAGCAGAGTAACTTTAAGGCCTGTGTGACAAAATGTGGCTAGAAGTTGGAGACCATGGCCTTTTCAACATCCCTTCTTGGACTCCAGATAGTACATTAGAGACTTTCATAGTAAACATGGGTGGAGAGCTCTTCATGGCAAATAGTCAGCAGTGAGTCCTCAGCAGCTTAGACAAGGGGAAAACAGAGCATGGTATAAAGAAAAGGGCAAATAATTGCTGACTGACCTCTACAGGGGCAGCAGCAAAACTGTGACTCAAGCCAACTATGAAAAGTATGGTGAGATGGGTAATTAGAGGACATGGGAGAAAATAAAGGGTGATGTCCCCTCCGCCTCATGGGGTTACAGCCTTGATCTTGGGTTTTCTGCTCTGTCAATAGCAGCGGCCAAAGGACTGGTCTAGGACTGGGGTAACACTTCAACCAGAGAGGACTTATGAGAAGAGATATTTGCAGTAGAAGAAAGGAGTTTTTAACTTTGAACAATCTGTTAAAAATCATTGTTTAAAATGTCACCTCTAAATTTCCCTTTCAGCCTAGCTTTGGTTGTTTTTCCCATCTGCCTCTGACTTGATGCTAAACCTCTGAGGGCTTATATGTGGCAGTCTTTTGGTATTTTCAGGAACAAAATTAGATTTTAAAACTAAAGACTGTAGTCAGAGATAGAGAAGGACACTACATCATTCTTAAAGGGACTATCCACCAAGATGATCTAACAATTGTAAATATCTATGCCCCCAATATGGGAGCAGCCAATTACATAAGAAAGCTATTAATCAAGATAAAGAGTCATATTGATATGAATACATTGATAGGAGATCTTAACACGCCTCTCTCAGTAATAGACAGATCATCCATGCAGAAAATCAATAAAGAAACAAAAGCATTGAATGACACATTGGACCAGATGGACTTCATAGATATATACACAACATTCCACCCTAAAACAACAGAATACTCATTCTTCTCAACTGCACATGGAACCTTTTCCAGAATAGACCACATACTGGGTCACAAATCAGGACTCAACCGATACCAAAAGATTGAGATTATTCCCTGCATATTCTCAGATCACAATGCTTAGGGATATTTTGATGGGTTCTGATTTCCTCAAGTCTGGCTGATATCATTGCATGTTCCCATAATTCACTCATTTACAATCAAATTGACCTCATTTTGTGGTATAGAGTGGTGAGTCTTTACGTGGATGAACTGGAGGACATCATGCTAAGGGAATTAAGACAGATAGAATAAGACAAAGATTTACATGCAAACTCAAAACAACAACAACAACGACCACCACACCATTTTCATAGAAACAGAGAATAGAATGATGGTTGCCATGGGCTGGAAGGAGGAGGCAATGGAGTAATATAGGTCAAAGGGCACAAACTTTCAGTTATTTATTTCAGAATAATAAAGTCTGAGGATCAAATGTATGGCATGGTGACTGTAGTTAATAATGCAATATTGTGTATTTGAAAGTAGATCTTATGCATTCACCACCCACATACAAAAATGTTGCCTATGTTAACTATGTGAGTGATCTTGGTAATCATTGTATAGAATGTATATGTATCAAGGCATTGTGTTGTATACCTTACATTTATAAGATTATCGTTGTCAATTATTCTTCAGGAAAGCTGGAAAAAAAAAAGATTGTTTAGCCTTGGGATATACAGATACTATTTCTGTTATCATCCATCCTAAAGCTTAAGTTTGGATAACACGAAGGTTCTATAAAAAGACCTAGAAGACAAAGCTATCCCTAACCACTCATTTCCATAAATGACTTTGTAAACCTAACCTTACTTAGGAAGTGATTATTCACAACTATTACACTTAATATTTTGGGGGGAGTAGGGTGAAGGGCAGGGGGATAGGGCTCTACATTTTTCATACCTTCTGTGCACTATAGAGGAATATGATAGAAATGGAAATTGGAATGCCACCCCTTGAAAAGAAATCAGCTATTTTATTATTTTAAGATTTCATTTATTTATTTGACAGAGAGAGAGATCACAAGTAGGCAGAAAGGCAGTCAGAGAGGGAGAGGGAAGCAGGATCCCCGCTGAGCAGAGAGCCCAATGCAGGGCTCAATCCCAGGACCCTGAGATCATGACTTGAGCTGAAGGCAGAGGCTTAACCCACTGAGCCACCCAGGTGCCCGTAGAAATCAGCTATTTTAAATTGATCATAATTTTGATGCTTATCCTCTTTCAGAACTTCTTGGTCATGTTTTTCATTGTATTGAGAAGCCAGGGAGGAAGAGAAGAAAATGAATGACAAGGCAATGGTTGATAACTTTCTGAAATTCACTTAATTCATGGTGAATATATTTCTTTTATCTCAGACAAGTGTATCAGAATCTGTTTGGATGCTCAGACTGTAGGAGGCACATCTATTCAACACATTACTAGAAGGCATCCTCTGAACGGCCCAGATGATGGGTGTTACTGTTTCTGCAATATCATTAATGGGAACATGTTTGGCAGAACTGTATAAATCCATCAGCTCTGTTGTATCTTGGTCTCTGCCTTTGAAAAGGAAACATTTGAGTTCTTAGTATCATACAGTTATTAAATATATTAATAGTCCAAATGCATTTTGAATATAAATTCAAATTTTGAATATTGAAGTGAATATATTAATCCCTATAGTTTCACCATAATACAACTGTTTATTCTTTTATTCCTTCTCCACAGGTTCAGCTGAGTTCATCTGAAGTTCTTGTGTTCACTCCAACACAATATATGCTGTCAAACTGCTTTATTTCAAATTGGATATGACAGAATAACAGGAGTAGAAGTGACTCAACTGGCCTTTGTGACATGGTTGGTTCCTGGAAAAGGTAATTTATTTTAAATACTATTTTAAAAGCATTAATATATGATGGAATATTTGCACAAAATTAATAATTTTAAAAAGTGACTTTTGAAACAATAGAAAAACAATGACAAAGATGAAGGAACTTTATTAATGGTGTGTCAATTAGGGAATAAGGATCTCAAACTCCACAAAGTTCAAGTTTTGAATGCCAAGTATGTATTAATAGCCAAATCATTGTACTCTCATCTGAATGAGGAACAATTACATTGTCTTATATAAGGAAAATGACGTCTAAATTCTGTTTTGTAGTATTATGTATAGGAGCAGTTTGGGAGCATAGGAACAGTCTGGGAGCATAATTTAGCTTACTGTTTCTTGGAGGTGTGTTTTCAAACGTAACATATTCTATATTTGGATGTGAGAAAATACAGATTTCCTAGATTTAGAGAATCCAAAAGACAAAATAATAGCTAGTATGTTATTATAAAAATATATGTATGATGATAGGAGGTACCCTGAAGATACACATAATATAAAAAATACATTGTTATACATGGATCCTCTAGTTAATTGTGTTCCAAGTCAAAGAATTATGTTAATACCATTGAGGCAGTTTTTATACACAATACATATAGAGATAATACCAAAATAGTACTGTCAGTTTTTGATCTCGTTTTTCTCCTCCAAGTCTCCAAAATATGGTAAGCATTATTTATAGACTGCCGACATTTGTGTGTGTGTGTGTGTGTGTGTGTGTGTGTGTGTGTGTGTGTGGTAGGTGGTAGGTGATAGGCTTTCTGTCATTCAGAACTGCTGTACTCTCTCTGGCTTCTGTAGGGGATATTTAGCAGCAATACAAAAGCACTTTAAAGAACCGATTATGTGTCTCCTATAACATTTAGAAAAAGAGATGAAGAATATCCTGAAATTTTAGCAAACCTTAGGAACCAGTAATAAAACTCAGGCAGTGGGGAAAAATATTATCAAGGCATTTTGAGACCTCTGTAAACATAACAGCCTTTCTCAGCCCCTCTGTCTTTCTCTCTTTCTGTTCAAATAGTTTGCAGAAACAAAAGAGTTTAGAAAGTCAATACCAGAAAGTGAAAAATGTATTTATTAAAATCTAACTTTTGTTTTTCATTAGTGAAACTGAGTCTGTAAAAGTCTGAAAACAAAATAATTGATGGAATATTCTAATATGAGGTATTCAACAATTTATAGAGGACTTGAGGGAAAAAAAAGTTTTCAAATCTTGGCTGAATATTCACCTCAAGGGTATGAAAAAGGTGGAAATTAAAAAGGAATAGCAAAAAGAACATTTCTTTGGATAAATTTGTTGAGGGCTTGTGGAATTTTCCCCTTCTCCCTAAGTGAATTGGGAGAAACTACAATGGGATGATGCAGAAAGATTGGTGCATATGTCCTGATTTCAGGACACAGACTCCTGGTTTCCCCAGCACCTTGAGGAGCTTACATGTGTAATGTATAGATTGTGTCTAACCACTGAGATAACAGTAAAGAATGGGAGAGAGAGAAGGGGGCTGGAAGAGGGAGAATAGATTGACCTATACTGGTATTACGGGCTGAATTGTTTCCTTCCTCAAAATTCATATGTTGAAGTTTTAACCCAGAGATAGTCTCTTTAAAGAAGTAATTAAAGCTAACAGGTTATTAGGATGGGCCCTAATTCAAAATGACTACTGTCCTTATGAGCAAAGAAGATTAGGCGGGGAAAGGAGATTAGGACATACATAGAATTAAGAGGACACTGAAAGAATCATGGCCATTTATAAGCCAAGGAGAGAGGTTGCAGAGGAAACCCAACACTGGCAACACCTTGATCTTGGACTTCTAATCTCTGCACTTGTGAAGTAGTAAGTTTCTGCGTTTTAAGTCACCCATTTTTGGTACGTTGTTCTAGCAGTCCTAACAAACTAATACAACTAGGAATTGGCTAAATTTCTACTTCAGGAATGAGAAAATTATATACAGGTTATTTTTCAAAGACCAATATGCGCCTCACAGAGGATAGTAGACTTAGTCAACATGATCAATGAAGCATACCTGAAGGGGTTGAGGGGGCACCTGGGTGGCTCAGTCTGTTAACATCTGCCTTTGGCTCAGGTCATGATTCCAGCCCCATCAGGGTCTCCTTGCTCAGCGGGGTGAGTGTTTCTGCACTCTTCCTCTGCCGCTTCCCCTGCTTGTGCTCTCTTAAATACTTTCTCTATCAAATAAATAAAATAAAATATTTTAAAAAACGCATACCTGAAGGGTCACTGTAACCCAACAAATGATATAGACTAGAGGTGCTGGGGTGGGGGCTGCTTAAGGATGAAATTAATCCTACTTTGACAAAGGGATATTCTCAGCTGGGGAATCCCAGAGAAACAGAAGTTATTTCACTGAAAGAGCTTTAAAAAAATCCACCAATCAACACCCAAAGAACAAATAATCCAACCAAGAAATGGGCAGAGGACATGAATAGACATTTCTGCAAAGAAGACATCCAGATGGCCAACAGACACATGAAAAAGTACTCCATATCACTCGGCATCAGGGAAATACAAATCAAAACCACAATGAGATATCACCTCACACCAGTCAGAATGGCTAAAATTAACAAGTCAGGAAATGACAGATGCTGGCGAGGATATGGAGAAAGGGGAACCCTCCTACACTGTTGGTGGGAATGCAAGCTGGTGCAACCACTCTGGAAAACAGCATGGAGGTTTCTCAAAAAGTTGAGAATAGAGCTACCCTATGACCCAGCAATTGCACTATTGGGTATCTACCCTAAAGATACAAATGAATGGGATAGTGGTCCAAAGGGGCACGTGCACCCGAATGTTTATAGCAGCAATGTCCACAATAGCCAAACTATGGAAAGAACCTAGATGTCCATCAACAGATGAATGCATAAAGAAGATGAGGTATATATATACAATGGAATACTATGCAGCCATCAAAAGAAATGAAATCTTGCCATTTGTGACAATGTGGATGGAACTAGAGGGTATTATGCTTAGCGAAATAAGTGAATCGGAGAAAGACAACTATCATATGATCTCCCTGATATGAGGAAGTGGAGGTGCAATGTAGGGGGTTTGGGGGGTAGGAAAAGACTAAATGAAACAAGATGGGATCGGGAGGGAGAAGAACCATAAGAAACTCTTAATCTCACAAAACAAACTGAGGGTTGCTGGGGGTAGGGGGATAGGGAGAGGGTGGTGGGGTTATGGACATTGGGGAGGGTATGTGCTATGGTGAGTGCTGTGAAGTGTGTAAACCTGGCGATTCACAGACCCGTACTCCTGGGGCTAATAATACATTATATGTTTATAAAAAAATAAAAAATTATTTTAAAAAACCCACCAAATTTAAGGAAGCTAATGCAAAATGGCAGTAGTACATCAAGTAGGACAGTTCTTACCCCTTACTTTGCCTCGTTTTTCTGACACATCTTCAAAGACTGAAAAAGTCAGAGCCCTGGTTGGCACGTTAGTGAAGAGGAGAGAAAGGGCTCATGTCTACCAATCTGTTTGACCTAAAAGCAGTACTGCAGTCAATAATTTGAGAAAAAAACTGAATTAAACAAACTTAAACTGGTACATTTGTTACATAACTTTACTTAGAATATTTAACATACAAATGTGGATTGTGACTGTCCATGGGAATATGCAGCTTTCAGAAATATCAGTTGAGCACGGAAAATATTTTTGTAAGAACTTCTTATATCAGGGGATTGCCGTTTACCTTGGGTCACAGTTTTGGGAGGAAAAAACTGAAACACAGACCAATGTGGAAGACATTCTGAATTAAAGTAGATTAATGAAAGTGATAGTCTTGTATTTCATGTAATATAAAGTAGTTTATTAAACTATGTAAAATGTCACTATTAGAACAGAACTGCCACTGAAGGCGCAGCCTAATTATCTGGAGATTTGGGCTAAGATGGCTAACAATATCACAATGCCAAGACAAATCAAAAGGGAGTTGTGACATTCCATACTTTTTACAGTTGTTAATAATTCCAATAGAGTTTAATATCATGTAGAATTTATAATTTAATAATTTTAATAATTACAGCATATCGTTCTTGACAGGCTGTGGCTATAGTTAAAGTGAGGTGAGTGAGGAACTTGACAAAGGTGCAAAATATAAGTCAAAAACTCAGTTATCAAGAAGAATCATATTTTAATGCAATACTTAAGAAAAGTAAAAGTTAATTCAAAAATTTGTGATGAACAAAATATCAAAATTATAAATATAGAACCAGTATTACTAAATATTCCTTTTGCTTTAGGCTCCAATATGACTGACCAGGGTGCTGGTTCTTTGCCATGGCTTTCATCATAGTTTAGGTACAAATGACCTAAAATAAAGTAAAATAAATTACCATGAATCTTTAAACATAAAACTGGTTTCATGGAAAATAACATAATTTTTTAAAAATTCCTCATTAGAGGTCTGATTTATTTTTATTGTTTAATATATAAGAGAAAATGCAAAGCCACAGTAAGATTAGCTGAATGCTGTAATGAAGAATATAACGTATCAACCATTTCCACTGATTTTTTAAAAAAGTTTTCTTACAAATGAATAAACACACAAAAAAGCAGAACCAAGCCCATAAATACGAAGAACAAACTGACGGTGATGAGAGGGGAAGAGGTGAGAGGCAGGCTAAATGAGTGAAGGGGAATGGGAGATACAGGCTTCCAGTTATGGAATGAGTTAAGTCATTAGAATAAAAGGTACAGCATCGGAAAGATAACCAGTGTTATTGTAATAAGATTGTATGGTGACAGATGGTAGCTACACTTGTGGTGAACATAACATAATGTATAACTTGTTGAATCCTTGTGTTGTACACCTGAAACTAATATAACATTGTGTGTCAACTATACTTAAAGAAAATTTCCTTCAGTTTCAAAGACTCCTATCCCAAAGTTATTTGTATGTTTTCAAACCAAAATTGTAATAGGGAAATACATTTTTACTTGAGAGATAGAAAGCTACTTATTAACCAGAATCCATCTTGTGTGGTACCAGTTATTACAACAGCCTAATTTAAATGTTTTTTGACAGAGCATTTATGTTGTTGGTAGGTAGCTAAGTACATGGAAAATTCCTCCAGCAACACTTGGTAGATACCTAATGCCGTTAAAAAAAATTCTTGAATCTGTCTCAGCAGTTATTTGCAATTTGCCCACTAGGAAATCTGTTTTGTGCAGACTGTGTATTTATTTGAGCAGTATAACAGATGTAGAGTATATTTTGCCTTGCACTATTTTCCCTTATGTTTAATTGTAACTTACAGCCAGAAAGAAGATGTAAAATACAATCAAGGAAGGGTGAAAAACACATTCAGAAATGCAGTTTTGATCATAAGCATGAGGTATCTCTAGAAACTTTTATGTTGGAAAAGGGTTTGCCATTTCAGTGATCAAATTAATTAAGGTATCATTAGATCTCTAGTTTAACACAACAAATTTGTTACATATTATACTTGATGCAGTTGAGCTGTTACGTCACTAATTTAGTTTTTCAGAATATTGGAATTATTTCATACGGAACAAAGGGAATACTGAATACTTGAGACTAATAATTTTCTATTTAAAAACAAGCTACAGTGTTGTGGTGAGATATTTTGATGAACAGATCCCTCAGTAAGAACTGTGTGTTCTGCCTCTTCCAGGAAAAGCAAACACAATCCATGAGGCTACCAGATCTGTCTATAATCTGGGAGAATATATTCTGGGAGAAATTATTAGAATTTAGAGGAAATATTTTCTAGTTCATGAGAGCTGAGCACCTATGAAGTAGTACAGCATTTTTAAAACAACAATAAAAAACTGGGTGGGGGGTGAGAAGAGAAAGAAAAAAGAGGGGAAAGAAAGGCTATAAGGTTCAACTCCAAGCTATTTTCTGCTATTCGTAAATTCCCATATACCATGAAAACAAGTCTCTGGGACTACAGATTAACTGGTCGTTTGTTCATTATATGCAGAATTGTCTAGACTCTGTTATGAATGACCTGTGCCACTATTGAGAGAAGGACTTCCCATGCCAAAAGCTCTGTGTTTTCAAGGTAGTGGCATTTAAGGACCTAAACCCTGATCTGTCTCCCATTCTTCCACCCATGCCTCCACTATACTGGGACAAGGTAGTAAAAAGACTCTGCTTTTTGAATTATTTTATTGTTCTCCTTGGTCTTCCTCAGTCCAAACACAAAGAATGATCTTTCTGTAATGCTAAATGTGTTTCTACCTTCAAATTAAGCTCCATTGTACCAATTACCTTTATTATTTTCTTAGAACATCTCCAGGTGAGCTATAGTTGGATCTGCCATTTAAATCGAATGGTGCAATCCATTTAATAAGTTACCTATGGTTATCACTGATGAAAAAAAATAAAGAATTTTCAGGTATACTGAGAAGTATATTTTTCCATCTGTGTCTCCAGTTCAAAGGACCTCTATAATCTTTTATAAAGATGTTTGTCATTATATATATTTTTCATCCAGTTGATACCTCTCTGAAAAAAGGCATATTCAGCCAAAGTAACCAAGCTAAAGCACTTATATGAGCACACTATGTGATCTAACTTCAGCAATCCAAGCCGCATGTCAATGAGAAACAGAAAGAGTGCAAAATAGTAGGTTTCAAATTTAAAAGATTCATGGGACAATATATCCCATGTCAATTTTTATCCCCAGATTATCTCTCTGTTTGTGCTATGGTTATTTGGTTTTTTCCTCCCTCCTTCTCACTGTAATATTCAGTTGCTCCCGCTTGGCTTCCTCTATTAAACCTTAATATGATGGCAAAGTTGTATAAGAAAAACCTCAGTTCCTCACTCCTAAACAAACTTTATCGACTTTTTATTTAACCCCAAGTGGTCTTCAGGAGACTTTATGTGAGATAACCATGACAAACAAGGGCATTGTAATTGTCTGGAGGTTTGGCTTATTGTTCTCACTGTATAATATATACCCACTGCACAAAGGAAAACCCTGTTCTCCACTCATATTTCAAACGAAATTTCTGGACACGCCAAATGACAGACACCGAAATGTTTCTAGTCATCATGGACTGAGTCTTTAACAATTACAAAAGGAAATAATTAAAACTGAAAATTTAATACATGGGGAAGTATAATTATTCATCTAACCATTCACTGTCAGGCACTGTGCTAAGCTGTGAAATACAAATTCAATTAGGTCATCCTCAAGGGACTCCGTTCTCTGGGTGAAAGACACATAGACATATATTCGTTAGAGTCCTGCTGGAAGTAAATGCCACAGTCAAAGGGGTAAATGATGGGAGTTTAATGAAAGGACTCTTTAAAAGGGAATGAGCAGGAGAGAGAAAACAGGTCCCACCAGTAGCAGGAAGCATGTAATACCCATGATGAGGAAGGTTAGAGGGTGGATTTGGAGGAGCAAAATGAAAATACACAGGACATCAGAAAATTATATGGTAAGTAAAATAAGGGCATGCCCGGGGAATCTTGGAATCACAGAGGATTGGTGAGGATGGGGACTGAAGAGTGGATGGAAATGGAAGGGAACAAGTTCTTTCCTTTTTATGTGATAGGTTCTTCTACCTTCCATAACACGTTGTAGTGATTCCTCTTCTAGTTCAGGAGTGAGGCAGGCTGTTCCTGATCATGAGTTGTTTGATGTAAAGATGATAAAACAGTAAGGTATTTGTATTTTTTTTAATATATAAGGCATTTATTTACTTTTTCTTTTGTAATAAACATACCCAGAAGTATAGTCAGAACATTTTCTCATAGAGCTTCCATCTTAGAGAACCCCTATTGTCTGCTTCTCTGTGTAAATCTCTTCTTTTGCCACCAGGGGGGAATACTTCTTTGGACAGTGTTAAGTGAGAGCACAGTGAGTGATTTTTAGTTAAAGAATTTGTAGTTTACCTCTTTGGCTCTTTGATTCTAAAGGGATTACTTAAATAACCTGTTATGGATTGAACATTTGTGACTTACTCAAATCCATATGTTGAAGCTCTAACTCCCAATGGGACTGTACTTGGAGGTAAGCCTTCATGGAAGTAGGAAGGTTAAGTGAGATGGAAAGAGTAGGGCCCTCATTCAAGAGCATTAGTGACCTTTTTAGAAGAGAGGTTGTGTGCTGACCTTCTTTGTCTCTCGCTCTCTCTCCCTTTCCCCTCCCTTTCTCTCTCCACCATGTAAGCACCCAGTGAGAACAGAGGAGGAAAAGAGCTCACGAGGAACCAATTGGCCATAACTTGTTCTTGGACTTCCCAGCCTCCAGAACTGTGAGGAAGTAAGTTTCTGTAGTTTAAGCTACTCCATCTGTGGTATTTTATTTTGGCAGCCGGAGCTGACTAATACAGACCCAAAAACTCCATTTCTATATTGTCCTATATTCTTGACTAGCTTATTAGAAAAGTTAAGAAAGAAAGAAAAAAATTCCCAAACCCTTCACTAGAATTTGGACAGAAACCAAATAACTCAGATCAGGGGGACTTTCATAGAATAGGTGATACCCTCACTGAGCTTCAAAGATTGAAAAAGAATTTAGTAAAGCAAGAAGAAAAGGTAAGTCATTTCATGAATCAGGGTCAAATGAAGAAGACAAGTAAAAAACAGCATAATGGTACAGAAATGCAAGGAGTTAGTAAAGGAAAATGTTTGAAACGAAGTCCTCTTTGAGATCATGAGAGATGAGATCATTAGGGTGAAGGTCAGATGCCTAAAAAGTATTAGAAAATTTGCAACATACATATCTAATGAAAATACTCCTTTGAAATTTTTAGGTCTGTGGGCGTTTGCTCTCTGTATGTGCCCTAATCATGATTTCTTATTTGGAACTAAGAGGGCTCATTAGGAAATACGACCATAATTGTTTCTGCTGTTAGAGGGGTACCCCAAGTTGTCCTTTGGCCCATTTCTTTCCATTAATTTTATGAGACAGACAACATTCCCACACAAAAGATAAGGTTCAGATTTTTCTATGTAGTTGTTTCAGCAGACATCAAAAACTCTTTACAGATTAAAACATGGCATATAGGAAGGAGTGCAAGGAGAGGCACACAGCAGTATGAAAGAAAGCTCAACTTAATTTAGTCTTAAGCTAGAAATTTAGCCAAAACCCTGCTCTTGAACTTTATTTCTTAAAAATAGTCTGTGATAATTATCATATGATCTCTCTGATATGAGGATTTTGAGTCAGGGCAGAGGGTCATGGGGGAAAGGGAGGGAAAAAAATGAAACAAGATGGGACCAGGTAGGGAAACAAACCATAAGAGACTCAATCTCAGGAAACAAACTGAGGGTTGCTGGAGGGGAGTGGGGTGGGAGGGATGGAGTGGCTGGCTGATGGACATTGGAGAGGTTATGTGCTATGGTGAGTACTGTGAATTTTGTAAGACTGATGATTCAGGGGTACAGACCTGTACCCCTGAAGCAATAATACATTATATGTCAATAAATTTTTTTTAAAAATCTGTGACAATAATTTCCAATGACTGAATTTTTTTTAACAGACCAAAATGTTGTATTAAATAATGAATAAACAAAAATAACCTCACACAAAAGATACTTATCTAGAGGAGTGGCTCTTCTTTCAAGTAATTTGTATGCTTTCTTCCTGGTCAAAAGTAAGTAAGTAAATAAATAAATATTAATAGTATTTTATTTAGCCTAAGAAGCACATCTTTTGACATTTTAAGATCTCTAAAATAGGAGGATTCCTATAATCAATGATGGCCTACCAGGCAACAATTATGATGTAATTGTCATTACTCAGCAAGCCTGAAATTAATCATAGTTGTTCATATTGTCCTCACATCAGTGGAGTTATGTGCATTATTTGTACTGCATGTACAATGCTTAATTACTGCTTAAATGTCTTTAAAAAGATGACACTGTGATTTTGCTTGGAAACAAAAATGTGTGTGAACAGAAAAGTATAGCAACACAGCAGACTAACATGTGATTAAAAAAGAAATCTGTGGCAAGGTAGAAAAAGAGTTCCTTTGCAATAGGCATAGTAAACAAGTTTCAAGTGATTTTTAAAAACAACATTGTGTTGTTGGTAAATTAGCTGTATTTCCCAGGGTCCTGGGATCAAGCCTCACTTCGGGCTGACCGAGCTGAAGGCGGATGTTTAAGACTGAGCCACACAAGTGCCCCTCCACAATTTTATCTTTGTTTCCCTTGGATGGCCATAGTTTTGGCTGTGATTGCAATTTAAGAATGGCAAAATTCTGAAAAGAGCCTCTTCTCTAGCTTGCTTGAGAAATCAAAGAAAGGAATTCAAGGCAGTAAAAGCACACTGGAGATGGAAATAAAACCCTTGAAAGGAGAAAACCAAAGAAGAGAAAAAAGTTGATAAATAGCCTAAATTTATAGTTGATCCCTGTATCTGATGGCAAAAACTGAGAGCAGCCCTGAACCAAGGCTGAAAGCACTGAATCGAGATCTGAACTGCTTTATGTCACTGTATGACATTTTAAAGTTTGAATCTAAGTGAGTTAATTGCTGAATACAACAAAACATACATATTTTGGGGGGGAAGTATGTTGTTGAACTCATAGTCTATATAACATAATACATAAAATATCCAGGATAAAATCGTCATCTTTAACATATGAGAAGCAAGAACATACCACTCAGTTTCAAGAATAGGGAGTAAACAGATGCCAATATTGAGATGACTTTGGGTGTGGAATTATCAGAGAAGCTGATATAATTATGCTAAGTGCTCAGGTAAAATTTGTTTAAAAAAGGAAATATTCGAGAAAAATTAGAAAATATTTAAAAAGAACAAAGTACAAAATTTAAAGTAAATTTTGGAATTGAAAAACACATCTAAAATAAGAAACTTAGTAGCTGCACTTTATAGCAGAAGGAATATAATAAAAGAAAAACTGAAACTAAAGGCAGACATATATAAATCTTCCAATCAGAAGATAAAAGACTGAAAGATAGACTAAGCTTCAAAAACCTGTACATTAATATATATTAAAAGAAATCTCTTCTTTTAAAAGAGAGAAGAGAGAGACAATAGGGAAGACAAGATATTTGAACAACCACTGGCAGAAAATTATACAAATTTGCAGCAACATATACATTTATAGACTTAAGAAGCTTAGTCAAACTCAAACGGGATAAATTTGAAGAAATTCACACCTATACACATAAAAGTCAAATGCTAAAAAACTAAGGTAAAGACAACATTTTGCAAAAGTCTTTAAAATACCTAGAGAAAAACTCCATATTAAATATGGTAGAAAATCCAAAACATTAGAGAATGCTAACAAAAAGCATGAAGATTAGAAGACATTGGAAAACCTCTTTAAAGGACTGAAAGGTAAACAAAAGAACAAAGATCAACAAAAATTCTGTATCTGGTTTAATATAAAGAAAAATCAAAGGTATTTGCCACCCCCAGACCATCCTGGAATAAATGTTAAAAGAAATTCTTTAAATTGAAGGAAAGTGGTAACAAAGGACACTTGGATATTCAAGAATGAATGAAGAGTATTAGAAATAGTGAATATGTGGGTAAATAAAAATATCTGCTCCTAGTTTCTTTAAATTAATGTTTGTATAAAATTAAGTTTTTTTATTAAGTTGATAATTTTAATTCCAGTATAGTTAGCATACAATGTTACATTAGTTTCATGTGTACAATGTAGTGATTCAACAATTCTATACATTACTCAGTGCTCATCATGACAGGTGCCCTCCTTAACCCGTATCACCTATTTCACCCATGCCCTCTCCCATCTCTCCTCTGGAGAGATGGAAGAAACATCAGTTTCTTCTCAATAGTTAAGGGTCTGTTTCTTGGTTTGTCTCTCTTTCCTTTGTTTTTTTTTCTTTGCTTGTTTATTTTGTTTCTTAAGTTCCACATATGAGTGCAGTCATATGGTATTTGTCCTCCTCTGACTGGCTTATTTCACTTAGCGTTATACTCTTTAGGTCCATCCATGCTGCAAATGATTTCATTCATTTTATGGCTGAGTAATGTTCCATTTTACATACATACCACATCTTCTTTATCCATTCATCTATCGATGGACACTTGGGCTTCTTCCCAAGCTTGGCCATTGTAAATAATGCTACAGTAAACATAGGGGTGCATATATCCTATATTTTGGGGTAAATATCAAGTAGTGCAATTACTGGATTGTAGGGTAGTTCCATTTTTAACTTTTTGAGGAATGTCCGTACTGTTTTCTACAGTGGCTGTACCAGTTTTTACTCCCACCAATAGTGTACACAGGTTCCATTTTCTCCACTTCCTCTTCAACACTTGTTATTTCATGTGTGTGTGTGTGTGTGTGTGTGTGTGTGTGTTTTATGTTATTTTAGCCATTCTGCCAGGTGTGAAGTGATATCTCCTTGTTGTTTTGATTTGTATTTCCCTGATGATGAGTGATGTTGAGCATCTTTTCATGTGTCTGTTGGCCATCTGTATGTCTTCTTCAGAAAAAATGTTTGCTCATGCCTTCTGCCCATTTTTTAATTGGATTATTTGTTTTTTTCATTGTTGAGTTATATAAATTATTTATATATTTTATATACTCTTTATCAGAGTTGTCATTGGCAGATATATTACCCCACTCATTAGGTTGCATTTTAGTTTTGTTGATTATTTCTTTTACTGTGCAGAAGCTTTTATTTTGATGTAGTTCTGATAGTTTATTTTTGCTTTTATTTCCCTTGCTTCAGGAAACATAGCTAGAAAAATGTTGCTACTTCTGATGTCAGAAAAATTAGTGCTCTCTTCTAGGATTTTTATAGTTTCAGGTTTCATGTTTAGGTCCTTAATTCATTTTGAATTATCTTTGTGTACAGTGTAAGCCAGTGGTCCAGTTTTATTCTTTTGCATGTGACTGTCCAGTTCTCCCAACATCATTTGTTGAAGAAGCTGTCTTTTTCCCATTACATATTCATTCTTCCTTTGTCAAAGATTAATTGACCATATAAACATGGTTTTATTTCTGGGCTTTCTAGCCTATTCTGTTGAACTGTGTGTCTGATTTTGTGCCAGTGCCATACTGTTTTGATTAGTACAGCTTTATAGTATAACTTGAAATCTGGAACTATTAAAACTCGAGCTTCATTTTTCTTTCTCAAGACTGTTTTGGCTATTTAGAATCTTCTTTGGTTCCATACAAATTTTAGGATTGTTTGTTCTAGTTCTGTGAAAAATGCTGTTGGTATTTTGTTAGGGATTAATTAAATCTGTATGTTGCTTTGGGTAGTATGGACATGTTAACAATAACACATTTATTCTTCCAACTCATGAGCATGAGGATGTCACTGTTATGTGTCATAGCACAGAGTGCCGTGTCTGTGTGTAGTGGCTGGGTAAGGCATTAGCCAAATTTGCACTTAGCCCAGGCCAGCCAGCTTGGAGTGAGGGAGTTGTCACAAAAATGTGTGAGTGTAGACCACTGCTAACAGGTTAGATAGGAAGTGTCTGTGCACCACCACCTCCCACAGGTGGCCCTGGGTTTATAATGAGGGGCAGGGGAGGAAAACGGTGACTGTCAGCTCCTTTGTTTCCAAAGAAGTCCTCCAACAGGCTCTGAAATCAGTATAAACAGATCTTCCTCCCATTTGCTCCAGGTGTTGTACAAACTGCTATTTCTATGTTGCTTCTCCTTGGGCGTCTGTCTCTTTAAGGTTGGGATTCAGCTATCCCTGCCTTCCAGGCTTTCCTAGTGCTGAGTCAGCTGACTTTTAAAGCTCCAGACTCCTTCTCCTGTTAGATATACAAACTCACAGAATTCAGCCCCTCTGATTTTCAATGCTAGACATTATGGGAACTTGGGTGTGGGTTGCTTGATGTGAGGAGCTATTTCTTTCTCCTCTCCTCTCTAGCAGCTCCCTCCCTCCAGCAAGCAACTTCTGCCCTTCCTAACCTCTCAGATACAGCTTCTCTACATTTAATTGTGGAGTTTCTTTGCCAGTCTTCAGATCCCTCTCTGGTTTATTTACTTGGATGTTAGGGCTATCTTGTAAATGTGGGTTGGGGTGAGATGGGGCATCTTAATCCACCATCTACCCAAGATTTCTTAAATAAAAATTTTAACACTATCATTTGGACTTGATAATGTATGAATGCATAATACATATGAAAACAGTAAGATAAAGAATGACAAGGGCATATTAAATGGACTTAGATTGAAATGAATGATTCTACATTTAAATAAAGTAAAAATACTAATTTCAAGTGAAAAA
>PISX010012867.1:0-58597 GCA_004024625.1 Mellivora capensis
GTGCCTTAAATTCTCACATAACTTAACAGGATTACCAAGGGGATAAATTGAAATTACATAAGTAGAACACATAAATGTAGTTTTAAAAGTTACTGTTATTGTTTTTGTTAGCTAAACCACTGGAATGGATCACTGAAGAGTTTTGTTATGTGCGAGTCTGTCATAGAATCGGAGGTGTTAAAGTAGGCAAGACTTGCAAAATCTGTGGTTCAAACCCTTCATTTTTAAGAATGAAGAAACTGAGGCTCAGGAAGGTAAAAAGGAGGGACTTCATGTGTCTGTTCTACTTCCATTCGTTTGTTTATTAACAGATATTGTTCACTGGATTTCTCCTCAAAGCTGGGTGCTGGGGAAGCAAAGATGGATATAGCACCAGGGGCACTATGTCCAGAGGAGAGCCAGAATTGGAAGCAAGAGAAAATGAGTGTAGGAGTGAAGTGGTGGAGTTGTGTAAAGGACCTGCTTGTGCTAGACTCATCAGAGACATATAAGACAATGTGCTTTAAAATGCACACAGAGGGGCACCTGAGTGGCTCAGTCCATTAAACGGCTGCCTTCGGCTCAGGTCATGATCCCAGGGTCCTGGGATGGAGCCCCACATCAGGCTCCCTGCTTGGCGGAGAGCCTGCTTCTCCCTCCCCTCTGCCTGCCTATCTTCCTTCTTGTGCTCTCTCTGTCAAACAAATAATAAAATAAAATAAAATAAAATAAAATAAAATAAAATAAAATGCACACAGAATAGGGGCTCATCATCTCAGGGTCCTGAGTTGGTGCTCAGCGTGAAGTGTGCTTAAGACTTTCTCTCCCTCTCCCTCCGCCCCTCCCATAGACACTGTGGGCTTTCTCTCTAAAATAAATAAATAAGTCTTTTTAAAAAGCACACAGAATAAACAAAATGTGGTATATCCATACAAAGGGATATTTATATTTAAGAAGGAAGGAAATTCCTTACGCTACAACATAGATAAAACTTGAGGACATTATGCTAAGTGAAATACGCCACTCACAAAGGGACAAATAGAGTATGACTTCCCTTTTTTGAGGTATCTAGTCAGATTCACAGAGAGTAGAATTCACAGAATGTAGAATGGTGGTTGCCAAGGGCTGAGGGAGGGGTAGATGGTGAGTTATTGTTTTTTTTTTTTTTAAGATTTTATTTATTTATTTGACAGAGATCACAAGTAGGCAGAGAGGCAGGCAGAGAGAGAGGAGGAAACAGGCTCTCTGCTGAGCAGAGAGCCCGATGCGGGGCTCGATCCCAGGACCCTGAGATCATGACCCGAGCTGAAGGCAGTGGCTTAACCCACTGAGCCACCCAGGCGCCCCAATGGTGAGTTATTGTTTAATGGGAGCTGAATTTCAGTTTGGAAAGATGAAAATGTTCTGGAGATAGATGGTGATGATGGTTGCACAACACTGTGAATGTATTTAATACCACTGGACTATACACTTGAAACTGGCTAAGATAGTAAATTTTATGTTATATATATTTTTTACCACACTAAAAAGATTACACAGGAAGTATTAGCTCCCACAAGTCAAAATGGCTAGCATCAAAAAGACAAGAAAAAACAAGTGTTGGCAAGCTTATGGAGAAAAGAAGACTCTCATGCACTATTGGGGGAGATGTAAATTAGTGCAGCCACTATGGAAAACAGTGTGGAGGTTCTTAAAAAAATTACAAATAGAAACACCATATGAGCTGGTAATTCCACTTCTGAATATTTACCCAAAGAAAATGAAAACACTAATTTGAAAAGATATATGAACCCCTATGTTTATTGGGCAGTATTTACAATAGCCATGATATGGAAACAACCTAAGTGTCTACTGACACATGAATGGATAAAGAAGATGTAGTGTGTGTGTGTATATATATATAAAGTTAAAAATATATATTTTTAAATTAATTTAATTAAAATATATATATTTATATATACATACACAATGGAATACTATGCAGCCATCAAAAGAAATGAAATCCTGCCATTTGCAATGATGTGGATGGAACTAGAGGGTATTATGCTGAGTGAAATAAGTCAATCAGAGAAAGATAATTATTATATGATCTTTCTGATATGAGGAATTTGAGAGGCAGGGTGGGGAGTTTTGGGGGATAACGAAAGAAAAAATGAGACAAGATGTGATCGGGAGGGAGACAAACCATAAGAGACTCTTAATCTCACAAAGCAAACTGAGGTTGCTGGGGAGCGGGAGGGTAGGGAGAAGGTGGTTGGGTTATGGACACTGGGGAGGGTATGTGCTATGGTGAGTGCTGTGAAGTGTGTAACCCTGATGATTCACAGACCTGTACCCCTGGGGCAAATAATACATTATACATTAATAAAAATAATTTAAAGAAAAGAAGATGTGGTATACATACACAATGAAATATTACTCAGCCATTAAAAAGAATGAAATCTTGCCATTTGCAACAACATGGATAAACCTAGAGAGTATAAAGCTAAATGAAATAAGTCAGACAGAGAAAGACAAATACCATGTAATTTCACTTATATGTGGAATCGAAACAAACAAACAAACAATAGAAACAGACTCATAAATACAGAGACCAAACTGGTGGCTGCCAAAGGTGGGTGGAGGGATGGATAAAATAGGTGAAGGAGATTAAGAGGTACAAACCTCCAGTTATAAAATAAATAAATCATGAAGGTGAAAAGTACAGCATAGGGAATAAAGTCAATATTATTGTACTAACTTGGTATTGTGACGAATGGTAACTACACTTATCATGGTAAGCATTTGAGTAATGTATGGAATTGCTGAATCACTATGTTGTACACTTAAACTCATATAACATTGTATGTCAACTATACTTCAGTAAAAAGTAATAAAAAAAAGCTGCATTGCACACAAAAAAGAAAAGTACACAGAAAGCAATGAGAATAAACCAATTATAGTTTCACACATTATGACATGGAACTCTTACAATGTTGAGCAAAGAAAGCCAGACAGGGGGCGCCTGGGTGGCTCAGTGGGTTGGGGCCTCTGCCTTCGGCTCAGGTCATGATCCCAGGGTCCTGGGATCAAGCTCCACGTCGGGCTCTCTGCTCGGCAGAGAGCCTGCTTCCTCCTCTCTCTCTGCCTACTTGTGATCTCTGTCTGTCAAATAAATAAATAAATAAAATCTTTAAAAAAAAAAAAAAGAAAGCCAGACAGAAGAGGAGGCATACTGTCTGCTTTCTACATAATGTATATGTTAAAAGTCAGGGTGGGGGGAGGTAGAAACAGGACAGCATAGGCTTCCAAGGATCCAGTAATGCTTCTGTTTCTCCATCCAGGAAGGAATGCTTACTTTGCAAAGATTAATTGCACTGTATACTTATAATTTGTGCAGTTTTCTGTATGTATATTAAAACTCAACTTGTGGCTATTGTTGATTTATGGGACATAGACAAACTGAAGAGGAATTGGTAGGATAGGAAAGGGACTTCCTTCATAGGAGAAAAGGTTGAATATTTTCAGGATGGCCATAGAGTTTAGAGTCTTCAAATATCCGAAAAGATGGCATGTGGAAGAGGAAGCTAATTTTGCTTGTTATACCCAGAGGGGTAGAACTTGGAGGTGATGGGTGGGAGGCAGAGGAAGACAGAATTCAGGTCACTTTAAAGGATGCTTCAATTGCAGGGTTAGAATGGGATCTCTCAGAAGATCACAGAGTCAACTAGATTGAACACTGACTTCTGGGCCAACTGGAATTGGATAGGAACCCTGGCTTTGCCACTTTCTCAGAACTATGTTTCTCTATAGAGTCTCAGTTCCACAACTGTAAACTGGGGTTACTGCTAACCACCTTGCTGGGTTACTTTCAGAATTAGTGATAATGTATATAACACACCTAGAATAGGCCTTGGCCCATAGGAGGTACTCAATAAGTGGTAGGAATTATTTTCAGTAGAAAATTACAGGGAAGGTAGATAATAGCTTGGTAATGTATTAGAATATTTATTCAAGTACTGGTCCCTTTCAACCCAAGAATCTATGATTCTTTGTACCTTTCTTTGTGATTTTCTCAAGGCCACACTGCTCTTAGGAAGGCCGCTGTTCCTGAGATGGGTCTATGCTCGCGGGCTACCTAGGGTAGGTGGGCTACTAGTAGTAAGCCATTGTCCACCAGGGCTAATTAGATGATCACATCAGCATGAAGCCCTGAGGGATAGGAATCTGTTCCTTTCAATTCTGAGTGTGCTCTGGGAAAGTTCAAAGAGAGGGAAATCTGGGAATATTGTTCAATTGCTAGGCTATAAATGGGACAGCTTATAGTTTGTGGATACCATGGACCTTGGAGGGTGGAGGGTAGATGGAGAATTGTTTTTAAAAAGTGGACTAAAGAAAAAAATGTGAAGACAAGCTTAGCCTGTCTCACTGTTTTTCAGGGTCTAGTTCTTACTGGTGGTTAAATTAATAAATCATAAGGTATAAATAAGAGATGCCACTTTGAAAACCAGTCTCTTCAGTTGTAAGCAAAAGCAGTGTACTCAATCTACAAAGGCAAGAAAAACCTGGGTTAGTTAGCACTTTGGGCTGAGTTTTCCCAAAGCTCCTTCTTACCCTGACTATGGGGTTCTTCCTGAAGGAAATGACTTGCAGGAGTGGTGCTTCCCAGATTTACTCAAGGGTCCCTGCTGACTTCTGTTAAATATTTCTCCCTCAGATCTACACCCTGGAAACAAGGAGAGTCCCTGTGACAAGAGACCTGAGGAAACAAACACCTAGAAAAAGTCTCTCTTTGTCTTAGGCATTACACACTCTGGACAGACTGACCCTTTGAACTTGTTTATTTTCGACAGCTGCTCAAATGTTATATCTTGAATATCCAACTTTCGTGTGAAATGAAAAATAAATAGTATGAATTTAGCTCACTATAGCTTTGGCCTTAACCAAAGGAAAGAAATACCAGCAGCTTCCTTTTGCAAGTAGCAACTTATTTTAGCATTTTCCCTCTTCAGACTAAAGCTCTTGGTAGAAACCAGTGTTAGAGCTCAAGCCCACACAAAAACCTCAGATTTCAGTCATATGTCCCACAAGGATGTTACATCATTTCTTAGTTTACCAAACAGAAACAATGGCATGCTCAAAATGACTAACTTGGGGAGAGTATAATGAAAGGACTATTTACAAAGGTAAACAGGGTTTGGGGGGAAGCAACAAGGGATTGGACAGTATCCCAGGATGAGTAGCTTCAGTCAAAGGAAAGGGAATACAGTAGTTAGTTACAGCAGTGGTCCTCAAATTTTGTATGCATCAGAATTTTCTGGAGGGCTTGTTAAAACATAGATTGCTTGGTCTTACCCCAAGCTTCTGTTTCAGTAGGTTTGGGGTAGGACTAGAGGAACTATATTTTTCACACATTCCCTTGTGATGGCAATGCTGCTTGGTCTGGGGAAAACTGTGGAGAAGGCAGTTTAACTTGAGCTGTGCCCTCCATAGAGAGGTGCAGCCAACCTAAAGAGATCCAGCAGGGAGGATACTGGGGAATCTAATCCAGGCAGCTGAACCACTCTCTCTCCAATTCCCTCTGTTGCTCCTCTTCAATTAAACTCAACCGGCAGCCAACAGGCAAGGGAGCTCATTGATGTTCAGAAAGTTCAGCTTCCAGAACATGGATCAGATTGGAGAGTGGATCTGGAGGAGTAAATGGAAAATACCCAGCTCTTCCACCCCAAATATCTTCAAATACCTTATCCTCACCATTTTCTCATACTATCTTATATTTCTATCATACTTTCCAAGATACATATAACATTCATATACATGATGTAATGATTCTCACAGTAACCACACAGGGTAGGTGGGAATGATACTTAGGCTCATTTACAAATAAGGCAACTGAGACTCAAAATGGTGAAGGCTGAACATCTGGTAAGAGCTGGGATTTCAATACAAGTTTTCCAGGTCCTAATTCGGGGCTCTTGCTACCACATCACACTTCAGACATGAGAGAATCCAGCAGGGATGCTGGTCTACCCACTCCAGGCTCTTGGGAAGCTGTCTGTTCATCCTTCACTGCCCCACGTGCAAGGCCCTCAAGCTTTTCTGGGAGAGGCAGCCTCCCTTCCTGACTGAGGAGCTCACCCCTTGCTCAAGGCCTAATGGTAAATTTAGTCTCCTGCTAGAGTCATTTCTTTGGGTTATTCACTGGTTTTCAAGCTTTACGGGGGCAGGGCCACTCAAAGTCTTGATTTGGAGGCTTTAAAGAAGACAATAAATGGCAGTTCTTACCCGCTTCGTGTTCAGAAGCTTTTGAGAAACAGACCACACGAATTAGGCATATTGAGAGAAAAATGTTAGCTTTGATGGAAGTGAGGCCAAAGTGGAGGAGTCACATGCCAGGGCTTATGACCACACTTCCTAATAATCTACCCTAGATTTCTGGGGAGGCAGGGGTGGGTGCACATGTGTGTGTTTGGGACTCAGGGTGGGGATGCTCTTGTCTGGTAGGCAGGCTGCTCCCAGGACAAGGTGCAGAAGGAGCTGAGCATACTCAGCTCCTTCCCCAGTGCCACAGTCAGATAAGTCAGTCCTTCCTTGGGGAGAACTAGGGGAGGTAACTTAATAGCAGGAAGGCAAATGCTCTTCATAATTTTGAAGAAGTGGAAGTTTCTATTATATGGAGCTGGGAGAAGGAGAAAATGGCTTCTCCAAGTAATGATGCCCCTAGCACTATGTAAGAACAACTGATGCAATTAATTCTGTCATATGATCTAGGTACTGAATTTTTAAAGACTTGACTCTCATTAGTACATTAGTATGGCTTCAGGCCTCAACAGAATGCTAACTTCTTTGGTATGCCACTTTTGTTTCCTTTTTTTTTTTTTTAAGATTTTATTTATTCATTTGACAGAGATCACAAGTAGGCAGAGAGGCAGGCAGAGAGAGAGAGGAAGGGAAGCAGGCTCCCTGCTGAGCAGAGAGCGGGATGGGATTCGGGGCTCCATCCCAGGACCCTGAGATCATGACCTGAGCTGAAGGCAGAGGCTTTAGCCCACTGAGCCACCCAGGTGCCCCACTTTTGTTTCCTTTAAATTGATTCATTTCTGATCCCTTGATCATTTTCTACAATGCTCTGGACTAGGGTCTGCTTGAATACTGAGAAAGTTCCCATGGTTTCCTTCTGAGAAGATTCTTGCTTATCAAATCTAGACCCTATCTCTCTTTCTTGTCTGGGATTGGGTAGACTATTGGGAAAAGTCCTTACAGAGATTTCCTGAGAACTGGAGTTTTAAAACAAGGGTCTGTGGGAAAATATTCTCCAACTACAGAAAGAACTCTGTTTTTGCCTCTACTTATTTCTTAAGTTCTTTGGGGAAAAGAAAGTATTATAGGTCAAATCTTTTTACAAGTAAGTGCCACTGGACTGTCCAAATACGTGGTATGGATTAGAATTTTGTTTCATTGACTATGACTTAAATTAGGTGAGATATAAGCTGGGTTGCAGAGGACTCTCTTAAATAGAGGTTTTCATTGCAAAGGTACTTGTAGAGGAATTTACCTGGTAAACACCAAATCTTTTCCAGCTAATGTTTTTACCAGACTGATTCAGACTGGGGAGCAGGAGTGGGAAAACACTGTGGACACAGTCTGCTGGCTAGCGGTCAAGGCAGAGGAAAGAAAACACAGGAAAAGGTCTGTGTGAAATATGAATCTGAGTCACGGAGGGAGAGGAAGAAAATAGCATGTGTCATTCTGAAAAAGCTCCTCTTAGGGCAGTTTCTTTTGGCTACAATCGCTGCTTCTCCCCTGGAGAGAGTCACAGGGCCTCTCTTGGCTCTTCCTGCCACATTTTCAGACTTAAAAGGACGCCACCTTCAGGCATATTTCCTCTTCCTCCCAAGAAAGAAAATAAAAGAAAATTTAGAGTCCTGGTCTCTAAAGAACCTGGGTCAGGTTTTCAATGAACTCAGGAGAAGGCCCTGCCTTGGGGGGTTGGAAATGGCTGCAGTCATGCTGGGACTTGTTCCTCTGGTGACCCCTTGAGTATGAGAGTGGAACTGTGTTCTTTAAGGTTGCCTAAATCCTCACCATTGCAGTCCCCAGAACTCCACCCAGTGTGTCTCCTTTTCTAGGCCTTGCCTCAGCCTGGAGAGTTTCCTGAACAATTTCTGGGCATTCCCAAGCCTTCCCTCTTGAAATTTTTCTCTGGTCACTCTCTATAGGGCCTCATTAAGGTATTAATTTTTCTAAACAGATTTCTCTTTCCATTTCTGTATGCATCCCTGGTCACTATGTCCCAGAAAGATCCTGTAGCAAAACTGTCAATCAGTAATGGACAAGCATTTCTGAAATTCATTTAACAATTTTACAGTGTTATTGAAATAGTTTACATACCTAAAATCCACCCATTGTAAGTATATGGCTGATAGTTTTTAGTAAATTTATAGTGCTATGCAGTCACTGTTGCTATCTAGACTTAGACATGTCCAAAACCCCATAAGGGCCCTTCATAAGTATTTGAAGTCTATCCTCAATTTCACCTCCAGTTTCAGAGAACTACTTTTCTGATTTCTGTTTCTAAAGATTTAACTTTTCTGATCATATCACACACATGGAATCATATGGGTTTTGTTTTTTTTTTAACTAGCTTCTTGCACTTGGCATACTGTTCTCAAGGTTCATCCATGTTGTAGTATGGATCAGTGTTTCATTCCTTTTTATAGCTGAAAAATAGTCCATTACATGGACATATGACCTTGTTTGCCCACTTGTCAATTGATGGACATCTGGGTTGTTTCCAGCTTTTGGTTATTATGAAGAAACAAATTGCCGTGAATGTTTATGTACAGGTCTTCTTCTGAACATATGTTTTCATTTCTCTTGGGCAAATACCTAGTAGTAGAATTTCTAGGTCATATGGCAAATTTTTTTACCTTTTAAAAAAACTACCAAGATGTTATACAATGTGGCTTCTTCATTTTACATTCCTACCAGCAATATATAAGGATTTCCCCACATGCTCTTCAACACTTGGTATTGTCTGTCCTTTTGCTTACAGCCCTAGTGGGTGTGTAATGTTATCTTATTGTGGCTTTAATTTGAATTCCCCTAGTGACTAGCAATGTTCACTATCTTTTCAAGTGCTTTTTAGCCATTCATATATCCTCTCTGGTGAAATGTGCATTTCATTTTTTAGTTGGACTGTTAGTTTTTTCATAACTAAGTTGTAAAAGTTCTTTGTGTATTTTGAATACAACTTCTTTACCAGATATATAATTTGTAAATCTTTTCTTGTAGTCTATGTCTTATCTTTTGAACTTATTAAGAGTTACTTTTGAAGCCCAGAAGTTGTCACTTCAATGAAGTATAATTTATCACTTTTTTTGTGGATTGTACTTTTGATGTCATATTTAAGAACCCTGAGCCTAACTCAAGGTAATGAAGAATTTATCCTATGTTTTCTTCTATAACTTTTTTATAGTTATACATTTAAATTTAGATCTAAAGATCTACTTGGAGTTAATTTTTGGGTATGGTGTGAGGTAAAGGTCTAAGTTAACTTTTCTTGCATACGGAGATCAAATTGTCCCAGCATCATTTGTTGAAGACTGTCCTTTTTCCATTGCACTGAAAATCAACTGGCTATAGGGGAGCCTGGTGGCACAATCAGTTAAGCATCCAACTCTTGGTTTCGGTTTGGGCCATGATCTCAGGGTGGTGAGATCGACCCCATGCCAGGCTATGAACTCAGTTTGGAGTCTGCTTAAGTTTTTTTTTTTCCCTCTATCCCTCTTCCCCATGGTCTCTCCCTCTCAAATAAATAAATAAATCTTTAAAAAATCAATTGACCATAAATGTAAGAATGTATTTCTGACTCTCACTTCTGTTCCATTAGTACATATGTTCCATAATATATATTGTCTGTCTTTACACCAATATCACACTATCTTGATTACTGTAAGCTTAGAGTAAGTTTTGAAATTGGCTGTTATAAATTATCTAGCCTTATTCTTTTTTAAAAATAATTTTGGATAGTCTATATAAAATTTAAGATCAGCTTGCTCTTTGTGTCAACAAGGCTGCTGTAGTTTTGCATGGAATCTATATATCAGTTTCAGGAGACTTGCAGTCTTAACAATATTGATTCTTTCTAATCCATGAATATGGAATCCATTCACTTAGATCACAAACGTGAAGGGAGAAATACAGAGCCACAGTAATAGTTGGACACTTCCATATTCATTTTCCATAATGGACAGAAATCAGAGAGAAGATGAATAATGAAATAGAGGTCTTGAACATACACCAATTAGAACTAACAGACATATATAGGACACTCTACCCAACAACAACAGAATATGCCTTCTTCTCAAGTACAGATGAAATAGTCTCTAAGGCAGAGTTTATATTAGGCCACAACACAAATCTTAATACATTTAAAAATGCTGAAATTACACACACGCAAGATATCTTTTATGACCACAATGGAATGAAAATAGAAGTCAGTAACAGAAGGAAAACCAGAAATATGTAGGAAATAAAAAAAATACTCTTAAACAACTGATAGGTCACAGAAGTAGTCAAAATGGAGACTAGAAAATATCTTGAGATAAATGAAGGATAAAAAAAACTATAGAGGAGAAGCACCTGGTTGGCTCAGGTGGTGGAACATGCAACTCTTGATCTTGGGATTGTGAGTTGGAGCCCCATGTTGGGTGTAGGGATTACTTAAAAAGAAAAAAAGAAAAAAAGAGGGGCACCTGGGTGGCTCAGGGGGTTCTGGTGGCTCTGCCTTCAGCTCAGGTCCTGATCTCAGGGTCCTGGGATCAAGCCCCGCATCGGGCTCTCTGCTCAGCACGGGGACTGCTTCCCTCTCTGTCTCTGCCTGCCTCTCTGCCTACTTGTGATCTCTCTCTCTGTCAAATAAACAAACAAATAAATAATTAAATAAAATCTTTTTTAAAAATTGAAAAAAGAAAAAGAATAGAGGAATCAACAAAACTAAAAAGTTTAGTTTAAAAAGATTAACAAACAAAATTGACAAATCTTTAACTGGATTAAGGAAAAAAGAGAGAAGACCTAAATAACTAAAATCAGAAATGAAAAATGGGACATTACAACTGATACCACAGAAATAAAAGGAATTACAGCAGTTCCCTCCTACTGCGGTTTCCCTTTCTGCAGTTTCAGGTACCTGTGATTAACTCTCGTCCAGAAACAGATGATCCTTCTTCTGACATATCATCAGAAGGTCAATGGTAGCCTAATGGTACAACACAGTGTCACCGTTATTCACCTCACTTCATCTCGTCATGTAAGCATTTTATCATCTCACATCATCACAAGATGAAGAAGGGTGAGTACAGTACAATGTCTAAGAGACAGAGGGAGACAGACCATATTCATAAAACTTATATTACAGTATGTTTTTTAATTGTCCTATTTTATTATTAGTTATTGCAGTTAATTTCTTAGTGTGGCTAATTTATAAATTAAGCTTGCCATAGATATGTAGCTATAGGAAAAAACATATTATATATATATGGTTTGGTACTATCTGTGGCTTGAGGCATCCACTAAAGGTTTTGGAAAGTCTCCCCCTGAGATAAGGAGGGGATTACTATATAAAAGAATACTATGAACAACTGGGTTCCAATGAGTTGGATACCCCAGAAGAAGTGGATATATTCCTAATAACACATAGTCTACCAAAACTAAATCATGAAGAAATAGAAAATCTGAATAGATCCATAATTAGTAGGGGGGCTGAATCAGTAATCCAAAACAAAGAAAAGCTGAGGACCATATGGCTACACTGGTGAATCTACCAAACATTTATTTATTTATTTATTTTTTAAAAGATTTTATTTATTTATTTGTCAGAGAGAGAGCGTGAGCACAGGCAGACAGAGTGGCAGGCAGAGGCAGAGGGAGAAGCAGGCTCCCTGCTGAGCAAGGAGCCCAATGTGGGACTCGATCCCAAGATACTGGGATCATGACCTGAGCCAAAGGCAGCTGCTTAACCAACTGAGCCACCCAGGCGTCCCTCTACCAAACATTTAAAGAAGAATGAACACCAATCCTCTTCAAAGTCTTCTAAAAATCTGAAGAGGGAACACATCTAAATTCATTCTATGAAGCTAGCATTATCCTTATACTAAAGTAAGGCAAACACTATATAGAAACTGCAGACTAACATCCCTTATGAACATTGATGCAAAAATCTTCAACAAAATACTAACAGACAAAATATAATGACACATTAAAAGGATTATATACCATGACCAAGTGGGATTTATTTCTGGAATGTGAGGAGGATTTACATACAAAACTCTTATCAGTGCAACATATTACATTAACAGAATGAAGGAAATAACTCATCCAGATATATAACATAATAATGAATATAGTTGGATTCATGTCTGGCACTTTGCTATTTGTTCTCTATATATCATATCTTTTTATTTTTGGTTCTTCTGGTCCTCTTTTATTGTCTTTTGTTATGCTTAATATTTTTATCTCATTTTAATTCCTATCTTAATTTTTTACTACTTTTTTTTTTTACTACTTTTTTGAGTTATTTTCTAAGTGGTCCCCTGGGAATTGTAGTATGCATCTTAATTTATCAAAATCTGCTTCAGGTTAATAATAATTGGAATAATACTAATCCAGTAAAATACAGAAATTTTGCCAATATAGTTCCATTGATTGTTCCTTCGTGTTATTGTCATACATATTACATCTGTACAATGTTCTAAACCCAACCCAGTGTTATGATTTACTTTATACAATCTTTTGTATTTTTAAGGAGTTCTTACCAAAAAAAGAGATAAATATTATAGTGTTTTGTATTTACTCTTATATTTACCATTTCCTGTGTTCTTCATTTCTTTGTATAATTTGAATTAATGTCTGGTGTCATCTCCTATTAGTCTGAAGAAGTTTTTTTCCCTTTTTTTTTTTTAAACTTTACACCCAATGTGGGGCTTGAACTCACAACCCCAAGATCAAGAGTCACATGTTCTATCAAGTGAGCCAGCCAGGTGCCCCTGAAGAAATTTCTTTAATATTTCTTCTAAGGCAAGTCTACTAACAACAAATTCTTTGATTATCTTGAAGTGTCTTTATTTCACTTTTTTTTTAAAACAGGAAAAAAATAAAGATCTATTTTTTTAGATCTATTTTTTTAATTTAAATTGATAGCTAACATTTTTAATGAAGTTTTTTTTTTCCTTGAAAAATTGAAGTCTAGAACACAAGGTCTATATTCTGTGGTAGAGCCAAGTCATGGTGGTTTCTCCTCTCTAAGGGTCTTTGCTTTGCAGTTAAAGATCTATTTATTTTTTTTATTTTTATTTTTTAGTATATATTTAATAATCTTCAGAATATAAGCTGCATAGCTTTTTAGAATAAAAAATGATATAACCTCAGGTACATGCTTTAGGACACTTGGTTAAACAACAAACAATTTGTCTTTGATGACCACCTCAAAAGTGTGGTAAACTTCACAGTGTAACTTGAATAAAGATCTATTTAATACAAGTTTTATATAACACAGGATCCTTCATAAGGAAATGAAGACCTTCGGTTTGATTTTTATTTTTTTATTTTTTATATTTATTTATTTGTTTATTTCATAGACAGAGATCACAAGTAGGCAGAGAGGAAGGCAGAGAGAGAGGAGGAAGCAGGCTCCCTGCTGAGCAGAAAGCCCGAGACTCGAGACACTCGGGGCTCGATACCTGGACCCAGAGACCATGACCCCAGCTGAAGGCAGAGGCTTTAACCCACTGAGCCACCCAGGCGCCCTTTGGTTTGATTTTTAAAGTGTCATTTTGCTAAACACATAATTCTTGATTTTTCAGTTCTGAAAATATTTACCCCTGTGTTCTGGCTGCCATTGCTTCTGATGAGATGTCAACTATTAACTGAATTGGTTTTCCCTTTTAAATGATAATTGTTTTTCTTTTGTTGTTTTGAGCATTTTTCTCTTTGTATTTTTCATCAAATGGGAGAAAATTTCAGCCATTATTTCTTTAAGTATTCTTACTACTCTACCTCCCTTTCTCTCTCTTCTTCTGGGATTTCCATTACCCTTATGTTGATATACTTGAATCCCACAGATCTCTGAGGCTGCTTCTTTTTCTTCATTTTTTTTCCCTCTCAGTTTTAAAGACTGAATAATTTCTTTTGGTCTACCTTCAGGTTCACTGATTGTTCTTCTGCCATCACAAATTTGTTGTTGAACTCCCCAGGTAAATTTTCAACTATTATACTTTTAACTTAAGAATTTTCATTTTTTTTTTTTTTAAAGATTCTATTTGACAAAAAGAGACACAGCAAGAGAGGAAACACAAGTAGGGGGAGTGGGAGAGGGAGAAGCAGGCCTCCTGCCAAGCAAGGATCCAATGCTGGGCTCGATGCAGGGCTCGATGCAGAGCTGGAGCTCGATGAGCTCGATGCAGAGCTCGATGCAGGGCTCCATCCCAGGACCCTAGGATCATGACCTGAACCGAAGGCAGACGCTTAATGACTTAGCCACCCAGGCACCCCTGGTTCTCTTTTAAAAAATAGATTATGTCTCTTTACTGAGTTATCTATTTGTTGTTCTCATATATTCTTTTAATTATTTAAACATGATTTCATTGAGTTCTTTGAACATATTTATAATAAATGCTTTGAAATCTTTTCTAAATCCAACATGTGGGCCCACTCAGAAATAGTTTCTATCAACTGCTTTTTTCCCTGAGTATACACATCATATTTTCCTGCTTCTTTGAAACTCTCATAATTTTTTTGTTGAAAGTTGGACATTCTATTATTTAAATTTTCTTTCTTTTTTTTTTTTTTAAAGATTTTATTTATTTGAGAGAGAGGCAGTGAGAGAGCATGAGCGAGGAGAAGGTCAGAGGGAGAAGCAGACTCCCCGTGGAGCTGGGAGCCTGATGCGGGACTCGATCCCGGGTCTCTGGGATCATGACCTGAGCCGAAGGCAGTCGTCCAACCAACTGAGCCACCCAGGCATCCCTATTTAAATTTTCTTAAAAAGTTTTTATTTAAGTTCCAGTTAGTTAACGTACAGTGTAGTATTAGTTTCAGGTATACAATTTACTGATTCAGCACTTCCATACATCACCTGGTGCTCATCACCACAAGTGTCCTCCTTAATTGTCATCACCTATGTCACCCATCCCCCGACCCCACTCTCCTCTAGTAACCGTCAGTTTGTTCTTTATAGTTTAGAGTCTGTTTCTTGGTTTGCCTCTCACTCTCTTGCTCTTTTCCCCCCGATGGTCATTTGTTTTGTTTCTTAAATTCCTCATATGAGTGAAAACACATGTATTTGTCTTTTTCCGACTTATTTCACTTAGCATTATACTCACTAGCTCCATCCATGTCATTGCAAATGGCAAGATTTCATACTTTTTTATGGCTGAGTAATATTCCATTGTATGTAAATACCACATCTTCTTTGTCCACTCATCAGTTGGTGGACATTTAGGCTGTTTCCATATTTGGGCTATTGTAGATGTGCTGCTATAAACATAGGGGTGCATGTATCCCTTCGTATTAGTATTTTTGTTTTCTTTCACTAAATACCTAGTGGTGCAATTGCTGGGTCACAGGGTAGTTCTACTTTAACTTTCTGAGGAAACTCCATACTGTTTCCAGAGTGGTTGCCCCAGTCTGCATTCTCACTAACAGTGTAGGAGAGTTCCACTTTCTTCACATCCTTGCCAACACCTGTTGTTTGTTGGTTTGTTTTTATTTCTTTCCTTTTTTTTTCCATTTGAAAGTAGTCATTTATTATCTGACCAGAGCACAAAAATAATCATGGTAGATACCTTAGTTCATCCTTCTAATAAGGCTATTGATCTGGTCTTCCCTGTCACCAGCATCTCTATCGTCTACAAAATGGGTGGTCTTTTTTCTTCATTCCCCCTCATGGAGAAGATAATTTGAAGAGCCAAAAAAGTTGTTTGCTTCTTGGAAACATGCTCCAACAGTATAGATTTTGTGAATCAGATCCTCCATGAAGATGATGCCATATTTGCCAGTTAATGTGTTATCTGTCAGGGCAATTCACTTCTTGTTGTTTTTGCTATAATCATGCTTGTAGATCAATTCATTTACTGACTTCAGGTCATGCTATATATGGCTCCACAATCCTTAGCATGTTAACTGAAGCCTTGTTGAGCTTAACAAAGGTGCCATTGAAGATCTGGCAAAGGTGAAGAAGCTGCAACACCTTTCAAACCTGTGGGCTTACACCATTGATACCTCTGATCCTGATGACAAAAGACAATTTGGTTTCTGCAGGTATGTTAGAAGTTGCCAGCTTTTCTTTTCTTTCTTTTTTTTTTTTTTAAACACCATACTGGCCATTTAAATCTCTGTTCTGTAGAACATCTACCTATCTGCCTGTATTCCTTATGGTAATTCTTAGCTTTTTCAAAGATAAGCTTCCTCCTTGCATTTCTTTTGGGCAAACTTCTTTCTCAAGGGTTTCTGGCAAATAGGAACCTTCTTTTCCTTCTCTTCTGCACACTCCATGGTCCCAGCAGGAAAAGGGACCTGTTGTTTTTTTGTGTTGCTGATTTTAGCCATTCTGACAGGTGTGAGGTGATATCTCATTATAGTCTGGATTTGTTATTTCCTTGTTGATTAGTAATACTGAGGATATTCTCATGTGTCTGTTGTATATCTGTATGCCTTCTTGGAAAAATGTCTATTCATGTCTTCAGTCCATTTTTTTTAACAGGATTATTCATTTTTTTGAATGTTTAGTTTTTTAAGTTCTTTATATATTTTGGATATTAACCCTTTATCACATATGTCATTTGCAAATATCTTCTATTTCAAAAACTGTCTTTTAGTTTTATTATTTCCTTCATTGTGCAGAAGCTTTTTATTTTGATGAAGTCCCAATAGTTTGTTTTTGCTTTTGTTTCCCTTGCCTCGGGACAGATATCTCATAAGAAGTTGCTATGGCAGATATCAAAGAGGTTACTACCTGTGCTCTCGCTAGGATTTTAATGGTTTTGTGTCTCACATTTAGGTCTTGATTTAATCCATTTTGAATTTATTTTTGTGTAAGGTGTAAGAAAGTGGTCCAATTTGATTATTTCGCATGCTGCTGTCCAGTTTGCCTAACACTATTTGTTAAGACTTTCTCCCATTGCATATTCTTTCCTATTTTGTTAAAGATAAACTGACCATGTACTTGTAGGTTCCCCTCTAGGTTTTCTATTCTGTTCCATTGATCAATGTGCCTATTTTTGTGCCAGTACCAAACTCTTTTGATCACTACAGCTTATAACTTGAAGTCCAAAATTGTGATGCCTCCGGGAAAGCTGGACATTTTAGATAAAATTCTGTAGCAAATCTGGTTTCTGATTTCTAGCCCCAGTGAGAATTGTTGCTGTTTCACCCTTTGCTTGTCTTTTTATTTTTTATTTATTTATTTTTATTTCATTTCTTTTCAGCGTAACAGAATTCATAGTTTTACAACACACCCAGTGCTCCATGCAATGCATGCCCTCCATAATACCCACCACCTGGCTCCCCCAACCTTCCACCCCCCGCCCCTTCAAAACCCTCAGGTTGTTTTTCAGAGGGAGATGGAGAGGAGAAGGGGGTTGAGGGAAACTGGGGGGGAGATGAACCATGAGAGACTATGGACTCTGCTTGTCTTTTTAAATATGCTTGGACTCAACCTGTCACTGTCTCCCTCACACCATGTGCTTACTGATGTCTCTGCCTTTTAAGGGTCATCCTGTACCTGCATAGCTTAGTGGTTAGCCCAGGATTCATCAGGGGTTGTGCTCAAACACCCAGAGCCAGTAGGACTTCCATTCTCTGCTATTAGATATATATGTGGTTTGGAAGAACTTTCTCATTTTAGGCAGTTTTCACATGTGCCTAACTTTTGCTTTCCAACAGGACCTGTGTGTCTCCTCTGTGTACATGCAGCCTCTGGTCAGCCAGGGATGGATGGAGAGCTACTATCTATGCCTATTTTCTGATCTCTGTTTTATATTACTGGCTAATCCATTGTTTACCCCAGCCAGGACTGCAACCCCAGCCAGACAACGCAACTGGATTTTTCACATTTGTTTCCAGATTAAACAAGGTTTTCATGACTTGCTCCACTTTGATAGATTACATCACCAATCAAATTTATAGGGCAGTTGGGCATGGAGGAGAAGCCTCTGGGAAAAATGACACAGACTTGATTTTTACCTGATGTGTAGTAATTTTTAATGAACTGACACTTCTCAATTTGTTGTGTGCATTTGATTGATTTCTAGAGCACTGCAATGGATATATTTTATAATTTTGCTTTATACTCGTTTCCCATAGAAAGGATTTGCTTATTTCCTTTCTTCATCAATGTGAGAAGTCTTGCTCTGACATCCATTTTTGTGATAAAATTTTATTTATCAAGCAGTTATTTATGAGATATTAGCTTGTTGTTTGGTAAAAAAAAATCTGTTTCATATGTTATAAACATTTGGGACATGTTGAGTTAAACAAAATTAAATAGGGTTCTTTATTATAGGACTTCACAGGGTCACAAATATGCCAAGATACATTGCACATCTCTAAGAGCAGGGCTGTGAGTAGAAAAGAAGTATGCAGCAAATTCTAATTAATTTAGCCACAGAATACCTTTTACAATAAATATGTTAACAAGTTAAGAAGCACTGGTAAATGCTAGGACAAATGAACTGTTTAGACTTTAGGACAAATTTAGGGATTAGTTATAATGGAGATGGTCATCAATGGGTACTTCTTTATATTCCCATAGATCATTGCCAGTAGTGGGGAACAAATAACCAGATGTTCTCCTAGTGTGTCTTTTTTCTTGTAATTCTTTCTCTGATTCTGCTTCAATCCCTGACATTTTCAGCTTCCACAAGTCCCATTTCTGAGGCAAACCCATTTAATCTACCTTGACAGAGAAGGTAGAGTTGAGACCTGGATGGACCTCTGAGTTCCTAGTTCCTTGCTTCCTTCCTAAAATGGTTTTAATTTTCCTTATGATTATAAAATTAATATATTATCATTTTAAAAATCCAATAAATATCAAAAAGTATAAAGAAAAGCATACAGAGTAATCATAATTCCACCATCCTAGGCAACCACCTTTAGCATTTGGGTATCTATGTGTCCAAATATTTTTCTATGTACACCCTTTAAGGAATGTAAAATGAGTGCTTATTAAGTGTCAGGAATTGTACCAGGTGCTAGGCAAATGGTAGTAAGCACTTGATCCTTGTCTTCAAGTTACAATTTAGTCTAGTGAGGGAGAAAGACATTAACAAAATACAGCAAATAATTTTATACTTAAAAATTGTGGTAGGTGTGAGATTGACAAGTATTTTGGCAAAGACAGACTCAAACCATACATACATTTGTTTGTTTGTTTTTAAGAGAGAGATAGGGGGAAGGACAGAGGGAGAGAGAGAATCCCAAGGAGGCTCCATGCAGGGCTCGATCTCACAATCCTGAGATCATGACCTGAGCTGAAATCAAGGGTCAGATGTTGAAACAACTGAGCTACCCAGGCACGTCCATTCATACATATGTTATATAACCTGTTTTCTTCACTTACATCAATGTATCATGAATATTTTCCCGTGACAATAAATACAGATTCTGTGCTAGAATTGAGAATAAGAAAAACATGCTCCTACCCCTGAGGGTTTGGTTTTAACAGGGGAGAGAGACATATAAGTACATCATTTCAATCCAGTTTTCGTAGGGATTGTATAAGGTACAAACATGGGGCAGGGAAGGCTTCATGGGGAAGTGACTGCCTGATTTCTGTTTAAAGGATAAATAGAAATTTTTTAGTTAAGAATGGAAGCATATGCCATTCAGCATGTGCAAAAACATGAGAGTTAAAAGCATGGCATAGGCATACTTAGAGAACTGTAGGCAGCTTGATATTGCTAAAACAAAAAATCCTAACCTAAGCCTAGTAGAAGAGAATGCTAGAGAGGCAGGCAATGGGAAAGCTATCAAGGCCTATGTTCCCCTGGTAAGGAGTTTGCATTTATCCACCAGACTATTTTGAACTGAGAATAACATGATCAGATTTCTGAGATAGAAAATGCTCTTTGAAGGGTTGACTGAAAAGAGAAGAAACTGGTGATAGTGGGTGACTAATTAGAAGATTTTCGTAATAATCCAGCACAGAGATGGTGGCAGGTGAAACAAAGCAATTGGAGGTATATTAACCCCTATAACCTAATGTTATTAGGGGGTAAAGGGAAGCAAATTAGCTGGAATGGGAGTCAGAATTACTGGTGAGAGCTGACAAGAGCTTTGCAGGGAAAACATGGCCAAATGCTAAACTCAAGAGCAAAGTGATGAAGAAAGCTAACTGGAGTTTAGAAGCTGAGGGACTTAGGACTAGGAATAGCATCAGCTCCCCTAAACCCTAGGGGAGAGTTTGGCTGAGGACACAGGTGAGATCTGGAGTCATGAATATTTGTATGTCCTTGGAACTCCCCCTTCATATGACTGCCAGACACATTCCCGGGACAGCATGACAACCTTGCAGTAAGTGAGCATGAACAACTGTTTTCTTTTCTTTTTTTTTTTTTTTTAAAGATTTTATTTATTTATTTGACAGACAGATCACAAGTAGGCAGGGAGGCAGGCAGAGAGAGAGAGAGGAGGAAGCAGGCTCCCTGCTGAGTGGAGAGCCTGATGTGGAGCTCCATCCCAGGACCCCGGGATCATGACCTGAGCCGAAGGCAGAGGCTTTAACCCACTGAGCCACCCAGGCGCCCTTGTTTTCTGTCTTTAATAGTCCCATCAAATGAAGGCAAAAATTTTGGGGAAAATGTTCTATGAAGGAATGATTCCCTAGAGATAGATCTTGGAAAGAAGTAGGCTGAATTCTCTGTGGTCACATGATAGAATGTAAGACTTTTGTAGTGAAAGCTAACACTTATGTATGATATATTTCTGAAAAAATAGATTGTAGTAGTTGTTTCTAGGGAAGGGAAGTGGACAGCTGGGAGATGGGAAGAGAGGAAGATTTTTCTCAGCATAACCTTTTGTACATTTTGAGATTTGAATGAAGAGAATTTGACATCTATTCAAAATAAAAGTTTTTAAAAAGGAAGCTGAGGAAGCGCAGAAGAAAAACATTACCCTTTCACATATCTGTATATATTTCCAAGTGAGACAGTCCTGCTTGGAAAGTGGTGGGGCTGCTGATATTCTCATGAGGAATAAGATAGCTGGCCCCACTGCAGTCTTAGGACCACCATACTTTCTTAAAATGTACTGAGTCATTTCTCTGCCCTATTTTCAGCTCAATGAGAGCCACCTTCTTCCCTGACTGGAAGAAGAGAGGAAATCCACTTCTAGAGGGTTTAATTTAGTAGGTTCAATCCCTGTCATTCTGAGTGAAATTACCTGGGATAAAGGTGGAGATGGGAAAAGGAGAAAGGAGAGCCCATATTTACAGAAAAAATGGACAGTCTAAAATTACAAGCTTCAAAGAAAACATCTGTATCCCTTTCATTTCATGGCAGGACTTGGAGCCAGAGTCTCAGAACAAGAAGCCATAGGCGACCTCTTCATTGTCCATCCATGAAAGTATGGGGAAAATGCTCCAAACTCAAAGTCTAGATTTAGGGCTGCAATTTCAGTTCTACCTCTAAGGTTGTGCGATCTTGGTCAAGTGGCTTCTACAGCCTATATATCAGTATCCTTTTCTGCAACATTAGGTGATTGGATGTGTTGATAACATCCAAATTTCTTCCAATTTCCACATCCTATAATTCTAAATCTTAGCAAGTCTTGCTATGTAATTCTGTAGATTTTCCTACCAGGCATTTTACTTCTGCGCTTTTGACATTTGTTTCTTACCTCTATTTCAACTTCTAGCTTTGCAAGATGGAACCTAGAGGAGGAATGGTAGAAATTGGTGGGGCTTCAATAAACTTTGTGCCTGGGTCACACACTGGGTAGAAAGCTCTGGAAGTTGTTCCACAAACTTCTTCACAATCGGGTCAGCTGGAGATAGTTTTGTCTTTTCCCAAATTTCTCTAAGAACTCTTCTGTATTCTTCTCTTGCAACCATTCATTTTACCCCTAAAGTCTTTTGCTGTTCATTGGCCTATATTCATGTATCAATTGATGTGACTGAATAATGCATATACTTTCAATAAATAATTGAGTACCTACTATGTACTAGATAGTTTTCAAACTTCAGTCTTAGGATCCCCTCAGCATGTTTGAAAGTTATCAGGGACCTCCAAAACCTTTTGTTTATATGAGTTATATGTATATATATTTACTAAATTAAAAAGTAAAACTGAGGAAAGTTTTAGGTATTAACTAATTTTAAAACAGCAAAAAACAGACCCATTATATGTTAATAACATTAAAAGATGAAAAATAGTTATATATTCAGAACAAAAAAAATAGTGAGAGGAATGGCACTGTTTCACAATTTTGCAAATCTCTTTACTGTCAGGCTTACCATAAAACAGCTGGGTTCTCATGCCTGGTTCTTTATTTTATCTGTTGTTTTGGGCATTGTATTAGCTTCCTGGGGCTGCTATAACAAATTACCAAAACTTGGCTGCTCAAAACGACAGAAATGTGTTCTTTTGCAGTTCTGGGGCCAGAAATTCAACATCAAGTTTCACTGGGCCAAAATCAAGGTGTGGGCAGGGAAGTGCTCCCTCTGGAGGCTCCAGAAGAAACTTCTCTTCTTGACCCTTCCCGATTTTGGTGACTGCTAACATTCCTTCATTTGTGGCTACCTCCTTCCCATCTCTTTCCCTATCTCTGCATCAACTGTTCGTGTGTGTGTGTGTGTGTGTGTGTGTGTGTGTGTGTGTTGGCTAATTTCCTGGTGCTTCTTTTTTTATAAGGACATTTGTGATGGCTTGTAGGCCTCACTGGGATAATACAGGATAATCTCTTTACCTCAAGATCATTAACTCAGTCCCATAAGCATAAGTTTCACTATTCACAGGTTTCAAGGCTTATAGTGCGGATATATCCTTGGGAGCCATTATCAGCTGACAACAGGTTATTTTGTTTGATGTATATGAAGAAAATCTAGTCTCACACAGATATGCAGTTTGGGACAAAAGCGAGTAGTTTTATAGCCTTTTCAAATAATTGTGGATATTCTTTAGTACAACACCAAAACTCAACAAGAAGTAGTTTTTTTTTTTTTTTAAGATTTTTTATTTATTTGACAGACGGAGATTACAAGTAGGCAGAGAGGCAGACAGAGAGGGGGAAGCAGGCTCCCTGCAGGGAGCCTGATGCGGAGCTTGATCCCAGGACTCTGGGATCATGACCTGAGCCGAAGGCAGAGGCTTTAACCCACTGAGCCACCCAGGTGCCCCATCAACAAGAAGTAGTTTCTTAAAGGTTTGTTGAAACGTGGAATTTGAAAACATATCTGTGAGCTTTTCTCACTGGGTTACATTAAAATCACTGGGCTAGAACGCACTTTAAATGGATCTTTCATCCACTTCTAATTTTATAACATCATGCATTGATCATTTGGAAGATTTTGGTTCACTGAGTTATTTAGGTCTTCCTAATGTTGACACATTTAATTATATGTGATCAAAAAATAACATTCTATTAATATCACATCCAATCTTATCAAAACAGTTCCTACATATTGGGAAATTATCAAACTCCTGGTGGTAGAAACACATTCTTCAAAATTGTAATTTTCACATGAAAGCTTAAATTTTATCAGTGACAACAAATTCAGTTATTTTCCTTGAAGTGACAGACTTGCTGTTCACTTTCAAGAAAGGCTCTGTTTGTTAATAAATGAAGAAAAGTAGCTGGTTCAGCTTACAAGTCAAACAAGTCCTCAAGTCCTTTTCCTTGAAGAACCCTGGCTGTGCATCAGAACTGCTTGATGTGTACTTCCCATTTTGCTACACCCAGCGCTTAAAAGGCATGTACCGAAAGGTCGAGATTTAATAAAATTAAGAATTCTTATTGCTTTATCAAAGATATTCTAAGGTAAACTGGCTTTTCCCCTCCCCCAGTGGGAGTGTATGGTGGTGAAGAATACAACTTGCAGCCTCTGCCTTGATTTGTGCCAAGGTGCCAGCACTTTTGCCCAGTATTGCTTTTATACCACTAGTGCAAATATCAGCACAACTGTTCCAGGATAAACTTACTTTAAAAAAATTGGTCCCTTCTTCTGCCTTCCACCTTCCACCTCTATCTGTCTGGCCTGATACTACTGTCATTCACGGAAGCGAGCAAACACTGACTCCCTTGGAATGTGTGGGTGGAAGGAGTCAATAGGGTCATCATCACTCAGGATGATGTCAACACTTTTCATTATTTAACTTATATGTTCAGAAGAAACTTTTGGTTGAGAGAGAGGAAATGTAGGATGCCTGACGGCATGAGTTCTGAAGCCAAATAACCAAGTTTGAATTGCAGCTCCCCCCCACCCCCCAAATTGGTCAGTGCTCTATTTCAGCTTTACCTGTGTTTATTGCCAAGCATTTATATAAGAGATCTTCAAGTATTAGTACTGACACTGGATAGAAACAAGCAAAAAAACCAAGCCTAGCTTACATCTATGTTTATATAATTTTTTGGTCCATCTTCAAGGCAATATAATTCTGCATATCAGATGTTATCTCAGTCTTTACACTTGCAACTAAATTTCTAATTTGGTGAGCTACTGCATCTTTGCAAAGTAGCTTGGCTACTTTCTTTCCAAAGATGATTTCTTTGATTTTTTTTTTATCCAGCAGGCATTTCCTGAGAAACACACAAGCTTTATTAGTCTCTCAATTATCATTTGCCCTTTTGCAGCCAGTGCAACACAATAATTTCACCTGTAAGATGCTTCAGTGGGTTTTTCATTTCTAGTTCAAAGAGTAACAAAAATGCTCTGACTTTTAAAGGCCCTACCATGTTTAAAATATTCAATTCCCTTTCCTTTCTTATGTACAGTTTCAGCCAGACTCTCCCCTTTACCTGAGTCAGAGAATCCTCTGATACCAAGGTCAATGTCGTATTTTTCAGCATCTTTAGCTGTTGGAAGATTGAGAAATCAAGTCTTCTAATCTCCCTTTCATAAGCCAACGAAAGAACCTAAAGTTAAAAAAGGGTAGAAACCAAATTTTACTTTGAAAAAAATATTAAATTCTAAAAGAATAACAATTTAAAATAATATTTAAACATTTAGATACTTTTTCAATAAATTAAAAACTATTCTTGCAAAGCAAGTCCACAAAATGAACTTTTTTGTGTTTCTTCATAGGTGCAAGGACAGTTTAGGGATTTCAAAAAAACCATTTATTGGGGGAGTGATGGGGTTACAGAGACTAGGTATAAGCTTGTGAGAACACACTAGAAATAGTAAGGAAAAACTAAGTCAATCTCTGAAAGCGCACATGTTTATACCCTAAGCCTTGGAACATTCTAGAAAACAGAGGGGTACTCAAGCACACGTTTCACCACTAACAAAGCTCTTAAGTCACCTATCCTCTTGAAAACTTCTCTGTATACTCCCAAAAGGATGAGGGTGAAAACAACAAACATTTTAGTATTGGGCATAGAGTCTGGACTTCGTGGATCCGCCGGAAGGGTCGCAGAGACCCTCAGAAGTCACCAGACCGCATTCTGAGAACCACTGTACCAGATTCTGTTCTAGGTGGAAGCCGGGGTAACAGCAATAGGTAAACTATCCCCTCCACAGGGAGAGGAGGTATTTACGCAGGGGCCACTTTGATCAGCTCTGAAGGGACAAAGAACGGAGCTCTGGGAGCGGGAAGGGCACAACACCCACCCTCGTCTGCCGGGCCGGGTGGGCTGCTTCGGGAGCGTGACCTCCAAACCGCCGCAGCAGAGCCGGAGTCGGCCGGGGTGTGGGGGTGGGGACGGCTTCGCGACCACTTCCCACCCCTTCCCGACTGCGTCCCCAAATCCCGGAGAACAGGGACGCTTAGGAAGCGGTAGTGGTTGCGACACCCCGGCGTGAGGAAGCCGCAGGACAGCGCGCTCTGTTTAGGCAGCGTCCCCAGCTCCCTCAGGGCCGGGGCCACGCGTGGCGCCGAGGGCCGCCCTCGGGCTGTGGGATTGGAAGGTGGGCGGAGGGTCCGCAGTCCCGCAGCCTGGGAACGGAGGCCGAATGGGGCCAGGAACTTGCGCCTCCAGCTTTGGTCTCGCGCGGCGCGGAGGCGGCTAAAAGGAAAGGGAGACCCCGGAGTTGCCACCGAAACCGGACCATCAGGTCCTTCAATTCCTCCCTAGGAAGTCAACCTCCGCGCGCCAGCTGGGCTAGCGTCTTCTCCGAGCGGCCTCTCGCGCCCTCCGGCGGCCTCTCTCGAGAACGACACTGTCCTTGTCCACGCCGGACGCGAATAAAGATTTCTTCTTCAAACAAACAGGAAGTGTCTACGGAGGCCGGGCCGGCGGCTAGGCAGGGGCCGGGCATGAAGCCGGGAGGCGACCGGATCGCGGGCGGTGGCGGCGGCGGCGATGAGCGACATAGTGGAGAAGACGCTAACGGCGCTGCCGGGACTCTTTTTGCAGAACCAGTCGGTTGGCGGGCCGGCGGGCGTCAAGGCGTCTTTCTCCTCGCGGCTGGGCGGCCTCGTCCGCGGCATCACCGCGTTAACTTCCAAGCACGTAAGTGCTCGCCGGGCCGGGAGGTCAGGGGCGCCGGCGAAAGGCTCCCGGGCTGGGAGGCCCGAGTCCGGCGGCGAGCCTCGGGGCGACCCTCCCGCGGGGTTCAGGGACTCCGTGTGTGTCAGGGCGTCCCCGCGTCTGTCTGGAAGCGTCACTTTCCCGGACTGACAGCTAGGAGGCCGAATTTCCACAGTTGGCCGTGACACTGAGTCATTATCATCTGCGGCTGCTCTCTTTAATCTTTGAGCCTCTGTGTGTTTCCTGGACGTTGAAGTGGAAAAGTACCAAAACGTGCTCCATAAGTTGTTTCGAGGATTAGATGTGCCGTCAAGCGAGTGAAAATACCTAGTGCGGTGGAAGTGTCAGCATCGCTTACCTTCTACAAAGTTTCTTTACAGGTTCTTTCTCACCAGTTCTTCCACACACCGGAACAGAGCCTGCCATCTGAACCTGTTGTTCAATGTCTTTGGGGAGCTTGAGGTTCTTAGGTTGTAACAAGCGGGGAGGGGGGACCAAAAAAAAAAGCGTTAATTCCCCCCCAGATAAAAAGTGTGTCTCAGCCTCAGATGGGCTTTGAAAATGACTAGTTAGAATAGAAGGTATTAAGTTTCCACAAACTTTGGTAGTTGAACCAAGATTCAACAACCTGCAAGATTACTTTGTTATGTCATAATTTGCTCAAAAGTTAATTTATGAAAGAGGTTATGTGTTAGACATGGAGGGAAAAGAGTAAAACAAATTTTCTTTTCCCCAAGGAATTGGTCCTTCATCTTGGGCTTAAGACAGGTATAAGCGACGGGTATAAGCAATATACAATGACTTACAAGTCCCCAGAGAGAAAGATTTTCTTCAAAGTGCCCTTGGGGTTTAAAACTTTTTTTTTTTTTAAGATTGTATTTATTTATTTGACAGACAGAGATCACAAGTAGGCAGAGAGCCAGGCAGAGAGAGAGAGGAGGAAGCAGGCTCCCTGCTGAGCAGAGAGCCGGATGCGGGGCTTGATCCCAGGACCCTGGAATCATGACTCCAGCTGAAGGCAGAGGCTTTAACCCACTGAGCCACCCAGGTGCCCCTAAAACATTCTTTTTAAGTTGAAATAAGATGATGCTCTACTGGATGCTGTATTTCTCCTTCACATTCAGAAATCATTATTTATGGACATAATATTGTTTGTCTTAATATTTGTCCTTTACTCATTTCTGTGAGATTCTGAGTGAAATTAAAAAAAATTTGGTCTTAAATTGCGGTTTGGAACTGTACATAGGGTATCTAAATGTGGCAGTACCTCAGGAGTAGTACTTGAGTAAGATACCTACTGGACATCTGCTGATTGAATGTGTAATTTAAAGATAGTATTATGTTAGCCAAAAATGGGGCCAATATTCAAGTGTGCTAAGGAGATGAAATACAATGCAGGCAGCAGAAGTGATCACATTGGTGTATTTGTTGTATATAAATATGAGAGAGAGAGAGATGGGAGTTGAGGGAAAGGATGTGAGGAAAAGTGAGAAAAGAAGAGGGAAGAGTATAGCTTAAGGGGAAAAAGACCTATTTCTGTTTCTTCCTTCATACCCTATTTTTCTATTCTATGAAGACTTTTTACTTTATTAAGATTTTTTTTTATTCTTAAGTTATCTCTATACCTATTGTGGGGCTCAAACTCAGAACCCCAAGATGAAGAGTTGGATGCTCCACTGACTGAGCCAGCTGGGGCACCCCAGGACTTTTTATTCTTAAAGGGAAGGTGTGAGACCCTTATCCTGGACCAGTACATGAAAAATTTCTTCTTCCTCTCTACCTTGAATTCAAAACAAAAGAAAACAAAACAAAACGTTTTCTGCTAAACTGTCCTTAAGAGGACAGTAGTTAAGTGAAGGAAAAAAAGGAATGGTGGATATTCTTTCCAGGAATGATTGGGAGGGTTTGGAGAAATATGTTTAGGTTAATCTTAAGCATGTAATTTTTATAACTGTCCTTTAAAATAACGTTTACTTTTTGTTGAAAGCATTATAAATTGTATTTTTCCTTTTAAGAACTACTGCTACAGTTTGAAAAGACCATTATTCGTGCATTTAAATACTTTCATTTTTTTTAGGAGGAAGAGAAACTAATCCAGCAGGAACTGAGTAGTCTGAAAGCAACTGTTTCTGCTCCTACAACAACACTGGTGAGTTTGCATAGTCAGTGCCAGCACATTTAATATTTGAAATCAGGTCCACTATGGAGTCTGTAGTGGCATCTAATTGATCAGTTGCTAAAATCTAATTTATCATAGTCACAATTAGTTACGGATGGTAGCAGGTCAGACCCCAGCTTAAGCTTTTTTGTTTTGTTTTGTTTTGTTTTGTTTACAGGCATACAGTTGTTTATTTTAGCATTGTTAGTTAGCTTTTTATTATTTACTGGCTGCACCAGAGTAAGACTTGCTTGACTGATGCCAATTCAGTGCCAACATGATGATAATAATTACATAAATGTGGCAATACTCATGGGACCCCAGTGCTGATCTTATTGTTTTAATGTTGTATACTGGGAAAATGTTACGCTATATCATTTATTTAAAGTAATACTTTCAGTCCTGAATTGGTATATTATAGATCTCTCATTTTGCTATTCTACATCTTGGAATATATGTGAATGAGGTAGAAAATGGTTTTCTTGCTGTAAAACACTGTATTGCACAACAGCGAAATCAAGTTCCAGTTATTTTAGAACTTGAGCCATATAACTTGATTTCTTAAAAAGTCTTTTTAGCAGCTATTTAATGAGTAGCCACTGTGCAGGCCACTGTCCCTACATAGTTTCATTAAGACCTAAGTTTTTTTTTCTTTCAATTTTCATGTGGTTTCATATAGTGAGATTTTGCCAAGCAACATTATTCAGCAAATATTTAGTGAGTATTCTCCCTTTTCTAATAAGAATATTAGGGTGAATATTTTGCATGAACACACGATCATGTACATGAATAACATTTTTATAGCTTAAGAGAATGTATATATTTCCTTTTATGATCATAGTAATATTTGAACAAATGAAGTTCAAAACATAGTTAATCTGATATATTTATGTGTGTATATATATGTGTATGTATGTGTGTAGATAGGTATATGTGTGTATATGTATGAAATCATTGTGTATTTATTCATGATACTTGATAGAAATGTTAAGCAGAAATGGTTTTCTTTCCTTTTACTTTGTTTGATTTCCATTTTTATAATTGACACACCTGGAGAAATAAGATAAATAGGTAGAACTTAGGGAGCCAGATTTTGGATGGAAGATTTTATAATAATTATGGCTATCCTGGTCCGGGCATGCTTTTTTTTTTTTTTTTTTAATTAGAGAGAGAGAGCAAGCATGATGGGGGAGGGGAAAGAGAGGAGAGAGGGAATCCCAAGCATGCTCACCCTCAGCATGGAGTCCCATGCAGGCTCCATTCCATGACCCTGAGGTCATGACCTGAGCCAAATTATGAGCCGGATGCTTAACGAACTGAGCCACCCAGGTGCCTCTGGGCATGCTTTATTGTCTGTCTCTGAGGTGGTTGGGTAGAGGTTCCACGAGAGTTTGTTAGAGAAATTGTAAAAAAAAAAAAATTCTGCAGTAGGGAATGGACTTTCTTCTCATAAACTAGGAGAATAAAAATGTATGCTATAGAAAGTTACAAAACCAGGGATGAAACTTAATGGATTAGATGAATACTTTCACTCCTAATTGATGTGGAAGCCTTTTTTTTTTTTTTAAAGATTTTATTTATTCATTTGTCAGAGAGAGAGAGAGAGAATGAGCGAGCACAGGCAGACAGAGTGGCAGGCAGAGGCAGAGGGAGAAGCAGGCTCCCTGCCGAGCAAGGAGCCCGATGTGGGACTCGATCCCAGGACGCTGGGATCATGACCCGAGCCGAAGGCAGCCGCCCAACCAGCTGAGCCACCCAGGCGTCCCAATGTGGAAGCCTTTTAAGAGGAACTTCCAGTATCTTTTAAGCTTTTTTTTGTCAGTGTTTAGCAGTCTTAATATACTAATGAATTAATTGTTATTACTTTAAACATAAGTGACCTGAATTAAATCTTATTTTCCAAGGATTTTCCTATGGTTTCTTTTAAAACTCTTCATGTTTATGTATATAAATACGATATGTGTATATATATATATGTATATAAATACATACATATATAAATATGAATTAGTAAATATTATTATCTTTACTTAAAAATACTTGTTATTATTTTCTAAGTATTTTGTATAATACACTAACCTAGTTAATTTTTAGATATTAAAATGGGCTGTGGACTTATATTAAAGCACATTTTATTTATATTTTTTATTTATGATTAAAATTTGCTATAAATATTGAGAATGCAAATATTATTATACTAATAAAATGAATTATAGAATCTCCTAAAACAACTTATTAGCTTGTGTTGTAAATACTGAAAAACCCAGTTAAAAAATTAAATGTTGGTATGGCTATAGCATTAATGATATCATGCCCTTCTGTTCCTAATAACTGAGAGTTATTTAAAAAGAATGCCAGTAAAACAAACTATCGCATATTATGTACAGTAAAATAATTCTGAAGAAAGTCTGGGTGCAGTTTGGTTTTTAAATGTAAACACTTTCTTTACAAATTATTACTAACTTATGGGAATTTTATGGATGTTTTCATTTAGCAAAGAATATTAAAATCATGTGCTCCAATCTAGAAGCCAAGTCATAATACCATGGGTGAAATTTTGCCTGAAGATCATGTGTCTCATATTATAACCAAATTTTACACAGGGACACCTAGAATTAGAAAGAGCTATATAGTTCGGGTGCCTGGATGGCTCAGTCAGTTGAGTGTCCAACTTTTGTTTTTGGTTCAGTCATGATCTGGGGGTTGTGAGATCAAGCCTGGTGTCGGGCTCCGTGTTGAGTGTGGAGCCTGCTTAAGAGTCTCTTGCTCCCTTTCCCTCTGTCGCTCACCCTGCTTGTGCACGTGCGTGCTCTCTCTAAATAAATAAATCTTAAAAAAAAAAGAAATAGCTATGGTTGATTTATTTTATAATGTTGCCACTAACAAAATGTTAAAATAATTTTACTAAAACTGTTGGTAAGCTAAGTTTTGGAGCAACTTCTATTTATAAAATTTGACTTCAGATTATGAATTTATAATATGTATATATGTTATTTCTTCAGTGCCAGGATTAAGAGAGCTCCCTGTGAAATGATTGCAACATAATTTAAGACTTAAAATCAAAGTATTCTATTTATTTATGCAGTTACTGGATATTTTGTTTTGCAGAAAATGATGAAGGAATGTATGGTGAGGCTTATATATTGTGAAATGCTTGGGTATGATGCTTCCTTTGGCTACATACATGCAATCAAGTTGGCACAACAAGGAAACCTTTTAGAAAAAAGAGTAGGTATGTATGTGTGTAAGGTTTTTATACTTAATATTGCCCTTAAAGTTCCAGCAACTATGTAAAATCAATGATGGTGAGTATATAGGGTGTTTTTAGAACACTGCCTTGTAATTTCCAAAGCTTTAAAAGAGAACACTTCAAAAACTCAAATCTTTAAGTGAAATTACTCTTACTGATCCATAGCATTATGGGGTTATGGAGATTAAAAATTACCTATTTTTGTGATTGTTGGATGACTATCTGTATTTGTCAAAACTCATTAAGGGATACACTTAAAAATGAGTGCATTTTCTTGTGTGTAAATTATATCTCAGCAAAGCTGATTTTAAATTCTGCCTGACCTCATCAGTTCAATGATCAAAAAAGTTTCCTTATAGAATAAAAACTGAAATTGACTTGAATAATTTAAAATATACTGTTCTTAGTTTCATAAATGTTAACTGTGAGGATTAGAGGTATCTCTTAAAAAGGTTTGTCTTTTTAATCAACGTTTAGGGCTATTAGGAAATATCCTTTAAAATAAGGGCTTAAATCTTTTACTCATGTAGTTTCAGCTGTGTATCAGAATCCATGAAGGAAACACGTGAGAGTATTATAGGAGTACAACATGTTCTTTTTTCAAAACAGTTGATAGTGTCATGTTTTCAAGGACCAGCGTTCTTCACAAATTATATTCACCTCTGTCAGATGATGGGGTGGAAGAGAGAGATATTTTGGGGAAGATTCTAAGACCAGGTGCACCCAGTATCCTATTTATTGAAACTCACTCCACTCTTTGAGATTCGTTGTATTCTTCCCTTCAAGGGGAATGTCCTCTGGCATGCTGTCTGTCCCTCTTTGTATTCCAAATCAAGTTTTACTCTTCTGTGATCACCTGGGTGGCTTTTACCATCTGTTATCTTATGATGTTGCCTTTTCATATATTAATGTTTTATTAATGTTTTTAGCTCTCAAACTAATTCTAAGATCCCTAAAGGCAGGGAAATTTTGAAAACAATAGGCAGTCAATATGAAATGGTTGGCGCTGTGATTTTGTACAGCTGTTGCTATGTTGTGCTTCTTAGATGGTCATATAACTTTTTTCATTTTCTACTTAATTTTATTTTAAAAATTGTTCAAAAGTTAGGACCTTATAAAAAGGTATAATCAAAGAAGTCTGACTTTTATCTCTGACCTCTTTTACCCAGTTTGTTCCTTAACTCCCATAGGTAACTATTTTCATTAGTTTCTGATTAATCTTTCCATTGTTTCTTTTTGTAAAACAAGCAAATGCACCAGTATACTCAAACACTCTCTCTTATGCAAAAGATAACATGGCTATATAGATTATTCTACACCTTGTTTTGAAATCTTCATACTTCTATACAGTTGCATCACTTTCATCGGATGGATGGGTAGGCCATAGTTTTTCCCATCAGGTCTCTATTTGTAGACATATGGGTTATTTTTTATTTTTTGCTCTTGTAAATAATGTTGCAGTGAATAAGCTTGTACATGTGTTATGCATAGTTATGAAAACTTATTTTAACAGAGACCTCAAGAGTCATTTTTATTGAGGTTTATGGTCTTAGGGAAATGTTTTATTGCCATGTGGAAGGACATTTATCTATAGGTATTGACATTTTTTATGTGTGCTAATGAGTAGAAATTTTTTTTAAGATAACTATTTATTTAAAAGTTTTTATTTATTTATTTGAGAGAGACAGTGAGAGCGAGCGTGAGAGGGGAGAATGTCAGAGGGAGAAGCAGACTCCCTGTGGAGCTGGGAGCACAATGTGGGTCTCGATCCCGGAACTCCCAGATCATGACCTAAGCTGATTGCCTAATCAACTGAGCCACCCAGGCACCCCTAAGATAGCATTTAAACCTTCTATATGTCTTCACTCTGGTGCTATTGCCTCTTCAGCTCTCCTGAGATGTACAAGACTAGTTTTGTTGCTTTTTCTGATGGAAACACCTTCTTATTTTTTATAGAAATATAATTGAATAAAATACATTTCAGTACATTAAATCAGACATGATGTTAGGTGCTTTATCTTGGGAGATAGGACAAAACTGAGGCTTAGAAAGGTTAAGTCACTTGTCCAAGGTCATATAGCTAATAAAGGGTGGACCCTGAATGTAAACCCAAGTATGTATGAGTCAAAGCTTGTATTCTTATTCTATATGTTACACTTTTATATCAAACATATTCCATAATCATAGTCATTATTCTTTTCTTCTGGAACCTTTTCATCTTTTGAGTCACCAGATATTCTCTCCCCTATTTCCTGAGAGTCAAAATAGTTAAGGATATTCTTTGTAACAGATAAAATTAAGGTTTTATTGAGATGGTCTTTGAATTTGTTCATCTTCTCATACCTTGATATTGGTGACTTGGGTGTGGGTGATATCTTGGCTGATCACATGAGTTCTCAGCGGTCTGTAAGACCTAATCTCTTTAAATGCTCCCTAAGGTTTTTCTCATCTCTTTTTTGCCCCTGGTTATAGTCTTTTTTCTTTGTCATGCTGCTACTTCTTGGTTGTGAGAATAGGTGGTTTCTAACAGCTTTCCCATGATTCCCAGCAGACACACACACAGTGTATGGATAATGGTGGGGACAGTTAGACTCCCTAATGAGAGGACTGAAAGAATTGAGAAGAATGAAAAACAGTGAGGCTGGAAGTCAGGGAATAGGACCTCAGTGTAGACTGTGGGGAGACAGGACAGCATAGGGATTAAAACACGAGTTAACTCCTACTGACTGGGTTTGAGTGCTGGCTCCACCATGTACTAGCCATAGACTTTGTGCAGTTACACTTTTGGAGCCTCATATTCTTTTGGGGGATAATAATACTTCAGAGTGGTAAGGATTGAATGAGGTGAGGCTTGTAATGTACTGATCCATAGTAACTGTCTAACAAATGTTTATCAGTATGAAGGGAGACAAGAAAGTGACATGGAGTATCTAGAGTCCATGCACATGCATCTGTCATAGTATTAATGTATGTCCTCAATCGTATGATGTCCTTTTTAATATTAATAAATAAAAAAAATAAAAACACTTAAATCAATGATTCCATTTAATGTGGTAGACAGTGTTTCTTTCCTCTACAACTGTTATTCCTTCAATAGTGTATCTTCATATTGAGAAAATAAGGTATTGTTTATGGCTTAATATACGATTTACATCATATGCGATGGTAGTGGGTGGCTCATTCAATAATAACAAATAGCCAATAACTCCCTAGTAACTACAGTAGCTTTTAGTTTTTCAACAGTTGTATGTTTGATTACAAGATAGAAAATATTTTGATTGATTGTGTAGAGATACGCACATAAGATAGAAGATGTATTTCTTATGTCATTTATAGGACTTCAAGTTGGTACAGAGAACCTCTTTTCTGTTTCAGGTATATCCTGTGATACATAATTATGAAAGATTTCAGGATAAAGAACATCTGAAATCTTCCTGAAGTTTTTGAACATCGTATTTTGAAATCTGTCTTTATAGTTAACCTATAGCTGTTATCTTTGACACAAAAATTTTTGAATATATTATTGCTTTGTTTAATTTCTTGGGAAAAGTTCATTTTTATTAGGTAATAATGAGACTTTCCCCCTCAAATTTTATAGGTTATTTGGCTGTTTCTTTATTCCTACATGAAAATCATGAACTGCTGCTTCTGCTTGTGAATACAGTTGTAAAGGTACTGTATTATATGTTGGTAAATATGAAGTCTAAAATTGGTCTTCCAGGTATCTGACATTTTACCTCAATCATATTAAATTAGATGTTTTTAGAAGAAGCCAGGCTTATAGAATGGGCTTAGGAAGATTTTTATTTTTTAAATTAATTATTAATTTATTTTTAAAAGATTTTATTTATTTATTTGACAGAGTTCACAAGTAGGCAGAGAGGCAGGCAGAGAGAGAGGGGGAAGCAGGCTCCCCGGTGAGCAGAGAGCCCGATGCAGGGCTTTGTCCCAGGACCCTGAGATCATGACCTGAGCCGAAGGCAGGGGCTTTAACCCACTGAGCCACCCAGGCGCACCTAGAAAGATCTTTGAGATCAGTTTCTGAGTTTGTAAAATGAGGCTAGTAATAGACCTAACCCAGTTGTAGGGGTTAAGGGAAACATTGTCCTACTGCTGTTATTATGGTTTCATTTGAAAGCAAATCTTTAGACTTTTAGTCAGATGCACTTTTCTGGCTGTTGTCTTTTTCTCCAGGATCTGTTCTGAATGTACAAATTAATTATAAAGTTAGTAGAAAACTGTATATATGTAGGACCATTGCAATGTTGAACTCACTAACCCTAAATTTCAAGATTTGCACTGAATGTTTTGTTTGCTTAATCATTACGTCAGGACTTGCAGAGCACTAACCTGGTAGAAGTATGTATGGCTCTTACTGTCGTCAGCCAGATTTTCCCTCGAGAAATGATTCCAGCTGTTCTTCCATTAATTGAAGATAAACTTCAGCATTCTAAGTAAGTAAATAATTTTTGGGTACCTCTCTATACTATATATTTCAAAACAAAAATTTATACTAAAAATTTTATTATAACTTAATGCTGTTAGGGTGGAGGATATCCTTTGATTGCCAGATATAATGCAAAAATCCCTGATAGCATCGTCCTTCATTTTGTGTGGGTTCGAGAAAATGCCAGGTAGCTTTCTAAATTTAAACTGAGAGGCAGTGAGGTTTAGTGTCAGGAATCCATGGGCTTTTCTCCCAGTTCTACCACTAACCAGCAGTGGTCCTCTTTTTCCTTTGGCTATATGGGGTTGGTTGAAGCATGTTAGTTTTCACAGAGTTGTTTTGAGGATAAAGTGACATAATGGGAAAAATCTGGTAGTGGTTCAAGTGCTATGAATGCAGAGCTTCAGTGTATTGAGGTTGCTTTCATAGCAAAACTGTAGTGTTCAAATTCTATTTTATAGCAGAATGTATCCAGATAAACCTTAACTTACAGTAATTTGCTAATCCTATAAGATTCCTTAACTCTCCTTATCAGTTTGACTTACTTTTTCACAGTTATTATTTTTTTTAAAGATTTTCTTTATTTATCTAAGAGAGAGAGTGACAGAGAGAGCACAAGCAGGGAGAGGGAGAAGCAGGCTGTCTGATGAGCAGGGAGCCTGATGTGGGACTCGATCCTGGGACTCCAGGATCATGACCTGAGCCGCAGGCAGATGTTTAACTGACTGAGCCACCCAGGCGCCCCTGTTTTGTTTTGTTGTTTCATTTTTGTTCTGTTATTGATGAAGTTCCGTAACTTCATAACCTTTAGAGCTAGGAAAAAGTTTGCAATCACTTTTTCCTTTTTTTTTTTTCTTGGTGATTACAATATTTTAGTTATAAATACATTCTTAATATTTTTTTGTTAATGTTTTATTTATGTCAGATCTGTGTTCAGAACAAATGATGGCTATAGACAATTACTGGAAATAAAATACAGTTTTTCTTAGATAATTACTGGTTGATCTGATCATAGCAGAGCATTATTTTTATGTAAATTTCCCTTATCCCCACTGTTTTGTGGTAATTAAATACTTAGCCTTTGTGTGAAATCCTTCTGAGAACTGAATTTTTTCCTTATTGCTTCTCATGTACTCTAATTTCAAATCCTGGCCTCTCCTGTCTTTCACCAGTTAGACTTTTTGAAACTCTGCTTCTGCCATTACGGCCATACCTAACTCCATGCAGAAGAACATGGGTCAGAGCTATAGGTAGGCCAGTGGATGTCACAAAGATGATGGTTGGCCCAGACCTATGGCCTCAATCCAGGTCTCCTGATGTCTTTTGTTAGTACCACCACAAAGGGCCAGGCCTGCAGATTCCTGAGCCTGTTGAGTGTTTGCATTCCATCATCTCATTTACCTATTCTCTCTCAGAACTGATATTTGTTAACCCTTAATAGCAATACATATACTGAGATGTAGCTTATAGGCACCATAGTATTAATAATATTGATGGCAAATCTGTTGTTAATCTGTTTTGCTTTCTTTAGAAAAAGAATTTTCTGTCCTGGCATAGTTTGCCTAGGAAGGTAGTGAGTTGCTTGTTAATGGAAATTAAGCTAAATTTGACATTTGTTAGGAATGTTCTGAAAGGTATTCTTGAGTAGAACACACAGGATTGCATTGAATCATCTCAATTTTGAGATTCTATGATTTTAGGTAACAGAAATACTTATTAAGGAACCCTAAAAGTAAATACTTCACTTTTGTGACACTTGCTGCTGTTATGAGCACTGCCAGCATAGCCTGCAAATAGGATATATTTAGAAAGAGGCATGAGTGAGAATAACAAGGGATATACTTCCTTGAAATTACAATAGAATATAGGATAGCAACTTGTTATTTTGCTTCTTGTATGCTAGACATTATCTGTTAAAAATTAAGTATAGGATTAGTGTATACTTTCCTTTTTTTTTTAAGGTTTTACTTATTTGAGAAAGAGAGTGGAAGGATGAGCAGGAAGAGGGTGGGGGGGATAGGCTCCCACTGAGCAGGGAGCCCAATGTGGGGCTTCATCCCAGGACCCCAAGATCATGACTTAAGCTGAAGGCAGACGCTTAACCCACTGAGCCACCCAGGTGTTCCTACTTTCCTCTTCCTTGTAATGATATTTTTGAAACATGAGTTGGGCAAGGGGAAGAGTAACATCTTTTAATGTGAGTCTCCCTTTCTATTGCCCCCCTCCCTAAAGTATTTGTAATATGCTTGCCCATGGTACAAAAAAAGAAATAAAAGAAGGTAAAATGTTAATGAGATTTCCAATATTAATAAAGAGACTGTTTATTATTAGTAGGCAGAACTACCTTTATAAGTTAGAATTGTTGATTCTTTCCTGATTTCTAGAGAGAGGGCTTTCAAAAATGGAATTAGGGAATTAAAGAGTTTATTTATATTGGGGAGGATATGAGTTATGGTGAGTGCTGTGAAATGTGTAAGCCTGATGATTCACAGGCCTGTACCCCTGGGGCAAATAATACATTGTATGTTAATGAAAAAAGTTTGTTTATTTTCCTTGTTTGTTCTGGTTTCAAAAATAATAAATGCATGCTTGTTACCAAAAATTATGTAACTACAGAAATGTATAACATGGGTGTTTAGTCTCTTGAGGTCTTACCTCCTGGAGATAACCACTTTTTATAGTTTAGTGGATTAGAATAAAGAAATGAACAAAAATGAGTAATTCTTTCTTTTTAGATTAAGGTAATAGCTGATATCTTGGAATCATTTCATCTATAATCTTTTCAAACTAAATGCCTGACAAGTCAGATGGTTTGTTTAGATTTTATTTTTTATCTTTAGGGAGATTATACGAAGAAAAGCTGTTCTGGCATTATATAAATTCCATCTCATTGCTCCTAATCAAGTACAGCATATTCACATTAAGTTTCGGAAAGCACTTTGTGACAGAGATGTTGGGGTCATGGCTGCTTCTTTGCACATATATTTTAGGATGATTAAGGTAAGTTGGAAATTTCAGGAGATACTGAGCAGTTGCTATTAGAAAAAAGTAGTTATGAAAAAAATGTAATTATGGAATTAAAAGGAAACTCAGATTTTTCAATAAAATGCTGAATTAACATTTCAGGTTTTTATTACTTTTTTTTTTTTTTAAGATTTTATTTATTTGACAGAGATCACAAGTAGGCAGAGAGACAGGCAGAGAGAGAGAGAGAGAGGAGGAAGCAGGCTCCCTGCCCAGCAGAGAGCGCGATGCGGGACTCGATCCCAGGACCCTGAGATCATGACCTGAGCTGAAGGGAGAAGCCCAACCCTCTGAGCCACCCAGGTGCCCCTTACTGACTTTTTAATAGTAATTTTTGCAAGTTGTTTGATAGCATGAGTTGTAGGCACATTACAGAGTTAGTCTCTTTTTTAAATGACTACGTTTTTTGAGTTACTAAAGACACATGGAAAAATGGTAGCTATAGGAGGGGATTGAAATTTCCATATTTGTTGTTTTTCAAGCAGTGACTTTCTTTTAAATTAAATAATTTATATATCAGAGAGAGAGAGAGAGAGCACGAGCAGGGGGAGGGACAGAGGGAGAAGGAGAATCAGAATCCTCGCTGGGCGCGGAGCCCTACTTGGGGCCTGGTGCGCGGGGCCAGATTCTCGGACTCCTAGATTGTGACCGGAACCAAAGTCAGACACTTAACCAACTGAGCCACCCAGGTGCCCAAAGTAGTGATTTTCTTTCATACAACTTCATGAGATGTCTAATGAGCTTCTAGAAATAAGGAGAATCATTGGAGGTTGTGCAAGGTATATAGACTACAGTGTTGGCTCCTTACATTGATACTGTGTCGGATGTTAAAGGAATGTTGAATGGTATGGTAAAATTTTCTAAATGGTGATATAGATTTATACTAATTCAGGCCCAGGGTATTGTCTGAAAACCTTTGTATGTTTTATGTATATGTGAGAGACTCGATGACTATTATAAAACAAAATGGCATATTTATTGAATTCAGTTTACAATTACAGAATTGAAGATTGTCTTCATTTTTATGCATTGTGCTCCAAAATAGATTGGTATAAATAGATATTTGATGTTAAATCTTATTTTTCCTCTAATGTTTACTAAACTTTGAAAGAGCTATTATTTCCCTTCCAAAAAGGTATCCTTGATAATGAGATTAAAAACTACAATGAAGAATCTGATGTTTACTTTGAGGAATGTGTATGTAATTTCCCCAGTCCAAGAGATTAGTCAGATAGATAATCAAAGCACACTCATTCAGAAACACAGGTATGTTTAAATACTGTAGGATTAATTAATTTTTAAAAGGCAGATGCACTGATTCTGGGAGGTTTGAATGTTTGAGTAGACTTGACTGCTGTGTGTTCTTCCACCCAGAACACAGATTGTTTACATGAGAAGTCTTTTGCAAACAAAGTTCAGAGATTGCAGACAGGCCTTGATCTTCATCAAAAGTAGAAATAATGCCCCTTTTCAGTGTGCCTGTTCATTCCTCTTTTTAATCTAATTGCTGATATTGGCTAGTAAAATTCCTATATAAGATATAATTATAAGAAATTATGAAATGTGATTAAGACTCTGTGTGGGTACAGGTAGCTATTGGTGGGAGTTTTTTGGGGAATGATTCAGCTTTGGATCAGGTAGCTAGAGCAGTTTCATCAAGGAGGAAATCTAATTAGATTAGAGTACTGTTTCATTAAATGTGCACCTGAAATTTCTAAGTGAACATACAGATATAATCTAAGTTAGATTCTGTATGGCATTTCAACCAGGTCTATTTTATATTTGATAATACATTAACAGAACATTTTTTGTTTTGTTTTTTGGATATAGGAGAATTCATCTGGATATAAAGACTTGACGGGGAGTTTTGTAACAATATTGAAGCAAGTAGTTGGAGGAAAGCTCCCAGTAGATTTCAATTACCACAGTGTGCCAGCACCATGGTTACAAATCCAGCTTTTGCGAATACTAGGACTTCTAGGAAAAGATGATCAAAGGTAAACTGTTCTAAGTAAACTTGATACTTTGATAGCCTGTCATCTAGAAGTTTTATAAATCAGATTCTCCCAATGTTTAATAAACCACTGTAGGAAGGACATAACAGGTTGCTAGGATAGGATAATTCTCTCTCTCTCTGCTTATCTAAATCCTGCTCTTAGAGAAAGGGACTGAGGCTCCATATCTTTCATGAAGCCTTCTTAATCATTCTAGTTTAGGGATTGGGAAACTTTCTGTAAAGGGCCAGACAATAAATATTTTAAGCTTTGTGGGCTGTATGTTGTCTCTTGCAGCCATTCAAGCCTGCTATTGTATAACTCAAAAGGACAATCCATAAATGAATGAACATTGCTGTGTTCCAAAAAAATTTATGGATGTTAAACTTGAATTTCATATAATCTTTATGTATTGTGAAATATTCTTTTGATCTTTTCCCCCCCAATCATCTAAAAATGTGAAAACCGTACAAAAACAAACATCCAGCCAGAATAGGCTTGCAGACTTTAGTTTGCTGACTATTCCTCTGGTTGGATGTGAGTGCTTCATTGTAATTCATTTGTCTGAGTTACTCTTTTAGCCAATACTTTATATTAAAATTTTTATGGGTGTCTTTTTAATGATACATATTTTGTGTAATTTTTTATTTTGTCACAGTTTTCAAACTTATAGAAAAGTTCCAAGAACAGTACAAGAAGCTTCCTTAAACCCTTTTCCTAGAGATATCAATTATTTGCATTTGTGTTATTCTTTCTCACTCTATATATTTGTGTGTGTGTGCACACATTTTAAAAATTTTTTCCTGAACTGTTCAAGAGCAAGCCCAACTAAGTTTTAGTTCCCTTGAGAGCAAGGACCATGGCTTGAGTCCTTAATGTGTTTCTCTCTTAAGAAAATATTTGCTAAAAAAATTTTTGCTAATCGGTGTTTTGACTTTATGAGAGATGGTTCTCCTCTGTGCATTTGGGTACCTTCTAATTCTTTAGCCTGACTTTACAAAGGGATTGTCTTCTAGGTTCTTGCTCCTCCTAGTGCCTTGTCAGTGTCATGTCAGTGTGCATTTCCCTGGAGCTCCTAATGAGAGATAATTGGACTGTATCACTCCTGGTATTGCTTTGTTACTTTTTCTGTGTTTCTGAATCTCAATTCCTGACGAAACCTAAGTAAGAAAACTGGAGGTGATGGGAGTAGATATGCACATTACAAATGTTCGTCCTAATTTTATTTTATATAATCCAGCCTATCCTATTGTGTAGCTGTAGTTGGAGTTCACTGGAATTCTGTTTTAAAATCATGAATTTCATGGTAATGCAACCAGACCTTACTGGTCTAAAAAGATCCAGTGACGGCATGTTGTCATGAAGGCACTTAGTGGCATTTGGAGGCATTATTGAATTTACTAAATTCATTAACTCATTATTTTTCTTACTTCCTTTATGGATGAATTTAGGGAATATGTACCAAGTTACAAAGCATATATACATAATATTTTTTTAACATAAGCATAATACAAAGAGAGTGCTTACCCCCAGAGAGCTCAGTTGAATAGAATTAGGCTCAATGAAATGAATAAAGAGGGGAACTCTTATGTTGTGGAACATTAGAATATTTTCTCCTTTTTTGTCCCAGCTCTGACATTTCCTGTTAACACAAATCTTGTATTTCTTAAACCATGCTTAGCTCAGTGTGGCAAGTAAAAACGTTATTTTATAACAGGATTCCAGTGTATTTAATTGAAAGAGCTAATTTACTGGAAAAGTCTTTTTATATTTATATTCTTTTGTCTGTTTGAATATTTTCTTGTGTTTTATAGCATTCTTTGTCTTAGGGTATTAATGTTGCTTGATCATGTCTGCAGATGTTTCTACATTTTCATGTGGTTAATTGTGACTCTTATGCCAGACATTGGCTTTTAAAATATAGAAGACTAGACTGTAATCTAGGTGTAGTATTACCAAATTTGGGGCGGGGGGAGGGTTGTAATGTCTGCTTTGTGGTTACTGTCTGGAAAAAGTGCTTACACAATAAAATGAGGGATTTTAGAATATGGTTCTGGATTCCCACTGGGTAGTTACACTTTTAGTCAAGACGGAATAAAAGCACATGCACTTCAGATTAAATTTTACAACTGTATATTTGGAAAAAAGAAATTTTCTGAAAAAGGTGTAACATACATCACAAGTTATTTGTGTCGCCTCACATTATTTTGATCTGTTTGTTTGTTTTACAGTGTAGTTTCTCTGCAAGACTACTCTGTGTATTGTATGTGATGTATTTTTTTTTTTTTATGTTATTGCTTTTTGAATCTGAAACAGAAATGCCAGTTGAGAAGCCATAGTTTCACACTGACCTCTTTCAGAAGACTTTTCTAGGTTGGGAGGCAGAGTGCTCTACAAAGCACTGCATTTTCTTATAGTATCTACCTCAGCCCAGTTACTGTAACTGTAATCAGTAATCACAAAGATACAGGAGTGATAGAAACCCATTTCACAAGCTGTGATTTCTTTATATTTAATGTAAATGAAAGTTGAAATTTTTTTCCCAGAGAACCTGGTGCTATTCAGAGAAAGACTAATGTTTGAATATTTTTTAAAGACTATGTGGTTACAATCTGGAATAATCTGGATGTTTGAGATTTTACTGTAGTAATTTGAAACAGGTAGCATATTTTACTATAAATAAAATTAAAAAGATATTCAAACAGAAGCCTGATTTATAGACTAGGTACAGGTAGAAGAAAGAGTTGATTGACTTTAGATATCTCTCCATTGACTAGTTAGCTTTGATAAAGCAGGAAATTAAACTCATGAAAAAGAACAAATGGAATCTTAAAGAAGTGAAATTCTATTAAGTTCATAAAATGAATTTCTTTCACTTCTTTTCTGTAGATCCTCAGTTTTAAAGAGAGAGAAGTTTGAAAAACTGTTTTATTGAGTTATAATACTATAATTCTACTGCAAATAAAATATCTTTTAAACAGGACAAGTGAATTAATGTATGATGTTCTTGATGAATCCTTACGAAGAGCCGAGTTAAATCACAATGTCACATATGGTAGGTAACATATGTAAATGCTACTCTAATGATTAACAGTGTTTTCCAGGAGTGTAACAAAATGTGTGTTAGAATACTATAAATTCCAAAAGAATTGTATATGTTAATTTTTAAAATGGTTTTTTGGGTTATTATTTTTCAGTGTAAGCATTAGATAACTTATTAGATAAATTATTAGAAATAATTTGAAATTATGGCATTGTTTTAAATGTTGACCTAAATTCATTGTTAAAGTTATCTCTCTCTTTTCTAAATATTTCATTTTTTAAGAGAAATTGTTTTTATATTGAAAGTATTCACTAAACATCTAATTGACTGTAAGGGTTACCAGTAGGTCTGTTCCATACTTAGGAAGACAGTTCTCAAATAAATCAGTCAACTGGTCATCCAATATTGCTTAAATTTCTGTTTTTTGTCGGGCCCTGTGCAAAGTGCTTAGAATACAGTTGTGAATAAAATAGTATTATCATTGACCTTACAGACTAGATGGAAAAGGACAGGTGGTATAAATGTTACAAAGGAGAATTATAGGGTGCTGTATCAGCTAGCTGTAAGTGAGAGGAGGAACAGGAAGATTTTTCTGAAAAAAAAAAAAAAAAGAAAAAGATATTTAAGAAGACAACTGAAGGAAGAGAAGGGTATAGACAAAGATGTATAACATATATATGTATGTGTTGTATACAGTTTTATAAAGTAATTTAATGATATGAGATGAGCAATTTGGGGGTGGAGAAGTTAGGAAAGTAACCAAAAAACTTCCACTCTTAATAGCCAGAGGGAGGAACTTTAGTTCTTTCTTGATTACTTTGAAAAAGCTCAGTAAAGAAATTGTGGTATTTGGAAGTATTCAGAAGCAAAATAAAACAGTTTGAATTTTGCATGCTCTGGAGAAGACCAGTAAAGAGACATTGAGAGAGTAACTCAAATGAGAAGTCATTTCTTAATCTAGTAAAATACTGTGAAGTAGGGGAGGAAGACCATTACTTGTTCTTCAAGACAGTGGTAAGCTGTGGATCTTTAAAGACAGTGGTTGTAGAAACATAGGATTGACTAGGGGGCAGGAATTGCACTAGTTTAACTCTAAGAAAAGTGTTTGACAAAGATGGAGTAGGAATAAGGAGAAAGGACTGCAGTCTAAGGCTAGTACAGGGATGATAATGCACATAAGGAATTGAGATGGTAAATTTTGAAGGATAGATTTATGTTTTGCACATATAAATGGTAATTAAGGCAATAAAAGTGGTTTATTCATTTTTTCAACCAGCATTTATTGAAGGCTTACAGAACAAAAACTTGATCTGTAAACCAGGTACAGATTGAGGAAAGAGTTGATTTATTTCTCCATGCTGAGTCTGGGAGATTAAAGGAAAAGGAAGTAGATACAGTCTCTACCCTTAGGAGTGTATAGCATAATGATCAGTTGGTATTATCTAGGATCCTGCTATGTAATGAGAAGAGTCAGGCCAGAGGTAAGGATGAACTTTGCTGGCACAGGTGGTTTGGCTAGGAACTGTCAGAAGCTCTAGAGAAGTGCCAGAGTCTTTGCAGGCAGCCAAGTTAAAATGTTTTGCTTGAGATATAATTAGCATGTAGGGTAAGAGTTTAAAAGGATCTACTTTTCTTTTTCTTACAAAAGGTTTTTTGTTTTTTGGGTTTTTTTTTTTTTTTGTAATGCTTTAATTTTATTTTCTTGAATAGGTAATATATGTACATGGTTCAAAATTCAAAAGGTACACAAAGGTATACAGTGAACAGTAAGTGTTCCTTTGACCCTTACCACTCACTACCCAGTTCCCCTTTTTGGATCTAGCCATTGTTACCCATTCCTTTGATTTGGAAAATGCTGTATACCTGAGGGAATATTTTTTAATGTTCTCCACTAGGGCACCTTTCCTTTATTAAGATTTCTGGGACCAAAACCAACAGTTTGTTTCTTTGTAGGCTGTCAGTCCAGTGTTCACCTTGCCATGGAAACCTTATAGTTTCTTTTATTTATTTCCTTTATTAATCTTCCCATTGTTAGGCTCCCTACCTTTTTTTATTGATATGGTTTATAATTTACAGTGATTTTATCAATGGTAGACTGTTCTTTAGTAGTGCTAACATAATTTTTTTTGTTTAAGGATGTGAATTTTAAATTATGAACTTCATAAGGGAAGAAACTATGTCTTTCCCAGGATCTGGCACTAGATTAATCAATGAGTAATATATCTTAATTGAATTAAAGGAAAAGAAGATTACTTTTTATCAGTTATCTGATTGAATTTTAGTCCTTATACTTTCTAAACCATATTTTTATGACAGTTCCATTATTATAACTTACCTTACTGTTAAATTAAGATATAAGTCACATCAAAGACATTTATTGACTACTGTTATGTACCAGGCATTGTACAAAGTGATATAGAGCATATGAGGAAGTGTAAAATACAATCTTTGCCTTCAAGGAATTTACAGTATAATGGAAGAACTAGCTTATTTATGAAAGCATAATACCAGTATAAGGTAGAATGCTATGTGGGTGGTGGGGTGGTGCAGGGAATAACCAGAGGTGGTAGAGATCACTGTGGGCCTGAGAACACACATAAGGATTTATTGATGTAATGGGGCCCTGAAAGGTAGGTAGGATTCAGATAGCCAGAAGGGAGATTTAGGGGGTCTAGGCAGATGGAACATGAGAGAAGGTGCTGAAGTGGGGTTGTGTAAAACTGTTTCAAAGGATATTGACTTACCAGAAGCTTGCATGGACAGTTCATAGTGGGAGCAGTGAAAGGCCATATTGCAGAGGTCCTCTCATGGGAGCCAAATGAGTTTGGACTTTCTACTGTATAAATCCAGAGATACAGGAGTTTGGTAGGCAAGTACTGATGAGAGTAACATTTTTAGTAAGCTATTTAATAAATTGGGAGAATTATATAAAATGGAGTACAAGGAGCAGACCATCAAAAGTAGATAGAAGTGCATTTTCCTGTTTTTCCCACTTATTGCGTATTATTTGTAAATTTAACATATGACTCTGAAAGATGGAGAAAAAACGAAGGTAGCCTGGTTAGAGACCTTGGGATGCAAGAAACAATACCACAGTGAGTACCGTGGGTTTTCTTTTTGCCTCATAGTCCCGAGACTGGGTACTGGAGAGCCAGCATCCTGGAAATTCTGACAGGCACAGACAAAAATGCCCCAAGAAAAAAGCCTGCTGTCTAGCCAAAGGAAAGATAAGAAAAAGGCAAAATAGCAAGATAGAAAACTTTTAGACAGTGGCCTTGCATTCCAGCCAAACATCACAAAGAACAAATTGTGTCATGGCAGAAAAGACTAAGTGGGAAGCCAGGAATTCCACCACACCAGGTGTAACCAGCTTCCCAACCCTCCCCTGAACTTGTTGTGGTGGAGAAGCCCAAGAGAAGAGCCAGAATTTCATCTGTGCCAGGTGTTGCCAGGTGCAACCCTCCCTTGCATTGTCAGCGGAGATGATGTGGGGAGCCTGGATTTAGCATAGTTAGAAATAGGGGGTTAACGAGGTACCTGTCCTCTCTTTGCTGGGGTGGTTTTAGAAGAAGCCTGGTGGAGAGTTGGAGCCTTCACCACTGGTCAGGCATGCTCAGGCCACTGTTGGTGGTGGCCATGTAGGGAGTACTTATGGAGTAATGCCCCTTCCTTTCCCAGGCAGGATAGTATCAGCAGATGTTCCTGTCCCCCACCCAGGAGGAACAAGGAACCCTTGCTTCTCCAAGTGTCAAAGGAGGCAGAGTGGAGAACCTGGGCTTCCACCCCCATCGGTGGTACCCACATCTCCCTGCCAGAGTGGGGTCAATAGATAGAGACTTACTTCATATGAAAGTAAAGTCTAGTCTGAAGGATATGGTATCAGTGGAACTTTGAATTTTTTGCATAATCCAACCCAAAATACCTATGATAAAATTAGAGTATCATAAATGTTAGAATGTTATTAATTTTTAATTTGGTAATTTTTACTTGATATTTGGTTTGGATTTGGGTTGCTCTGGAAGAGAAAACAAAACTTCACATTGTGTTTTTATGTTTAGAAATCCTCGGAAGCACTTTTTTGAAACCACTGTAGAGGGGAGCCAGGAGGGTGGCTGCTATTTCATTTTATGGACTTATACTCAGATTTTTGTGGAGTTGAGGAATAGAGGAATTTAGCTGCAGTGGAAAAATAATCTAAAAACCTGTTAAATTCTTTTTCAGCTCATTTATGCCTAAGTTGACTAATAAATGCAATTTTCTAACTATTAATTTTACCTGTACTAGCTTTCCAGAAACTTTATAAGCATCTAAATAAGTTTAGATTTTAGGTGAGTAATGAGAAGTTTTTGTAGTAACACAATCTGATAGCAGCAGAGTTTTGAATGGCAGGAATCTGTAAAGGAAACCATGTCAGTTACAATAGAAAATGGAGCATCATTATTTTTTTTCAAAGATTTTTATTTACTTATTTGAGAGAGAGCGAGAGCACATCAGTGGAGGGGAGGGGTAGATGGAGAGGGAGAAATGGGCTTTCCATTTCTGAGCAGGGAGCCTGATGCAGGACTCAGTCCCAGGACCGAGGGATCGTGACCTGACCCGAAGGCAGATGCTTAACCGACTAAGCCACTCAGGTGCACCAGCGAAGCATTATTATTATTATTATTATTATTATTTTGTGAAGCATTATTTTTCTTAAAAGATTTTATTTATTTATTTGACAGAGAGAGAGAGAGGCAGGCGGAGAGAGGGGAGGCGGGCTTCCTACTGAGCAGAGAGCCTGATGCGGGGCTGAATCCCAGGACCCTGAGATCATGACCCGAGCTGAAGGCAGAGGCTCAACCCACTGAGCCACCCAAGCACCCCTGCAAAGCATTATTTTTAATCTTATTTAGGACTGGCTGGTTAGTTCAGGTTTTGGTAAACTTTTTCTAAAAAGGGGCCAGATAGTAAATATTTTAGGCTTTGTATGTAACATAGGTTTCTGCCATAAATTCTCCTTTGTTTTGTTTTTTTTATTCACAACTTTAATTTTTAATATTTATTTTTATTTTTTTAAAGATTTTTATTTTAGAGAAAGAGAGAGAATACGAGCAGAGGGAGGAGTGAGGAGCAGAGTGGGAGGAAAGGGAGGTAGAAAGAATCTCAAGCCAACTCTCCACTTAGCAGGGAGCTCAGCATGGGGCTCAGTCTCAAGACCCTGAGATCATGACCTGAGCCGAAACAAGAGTCAGATGCCCAACTGACTGAGTCACATAGGTGCCCTGCCCCTTTTTCACAACGTTTAAAAAATGTAGCTGTATACCTGAAACTAATATAAGTTATATGTTGATTATATCTCAATAAAAAAATGTGAAAATCAGTCCACAGCCTTGCAAAAGTAGGCCAAGGGCTGGATTTTGTAGTGGTTTATCCACTCCTGCCTTAGTTGGTTAGTCACTTGACCAAGCCTCTCTTTGTTTAGTTCACTAAGTCATAACGTCTACTGTTTTCATAGCACAGAGTGAGGGCATTTTATAGCACAACATCTGAATATACAGGGTATCTTTTTTGGTTGATTTTTAAAATTTTTTAAAAAGATGTTATTTATTTTGAGAGAGCACAAGTAGACAGAGTGGCAGGCAGAGGGAGAGGGAGAAGCAGGCTCCCGGCTGAGCAGGGAGCCTGATGAGGGGCTCAGTCCCAGGACCCCGGGATCAAGACCTAAGCTGAAGGCAGCTGCTTAACTGACTGAGCCACCCAGGCACCCCTCTTTTTAGGTTAAATTAACTTACTTTGTAGGTTTTCCTTTAAAGTCCATTTCCTTCTTAAAAGAGAACTTTATACTTCTGGTTTCTTTTCTTTCTTTTTCCGTAGAAGGGGTTCATATAAAGCTTTTTATACAAAATTTAGATTTGAGTCAATTGATGGGCAACTTAGCAGTGTAAAACATAGCTAGTTGAATATTCAAGATCTGTCTTTTTTTTTTTTTTCTGAGCTAAACATTTTTTTTTTAATTTCTTTTCAGCGTAACAGAATTCATAGTTTTACACCACACCCAGTGCTCCATGCAATGCGTGCCCTCCACAATACCTACCACCAGGCTCCCCCAACCTCCCACCCCCCGCCCCTTCAAAACCCTCAGGTTATTTTTCAGAGTCCATGGTCTCTCATGGTTCATCTCTCCCCCAATTTCCCTCAACTCCCTTCTCCTCTCCATCTCCCCATGTCCTCCGTGTTATTTGTTATGCTCCGCAAATAAGTGAAAAAAAAAAAAAGATCTGTCTTGTACACACAAAAAGTATCTGATTGTTTTGTTTTTGGTTTTTTGGAACTAGAGAAGAAATGATCCTATTGAGTACACTTGGATATGCTTCAGCTTGTAGTAGAACTGTTGAGTTTTCGGAGTCTGTGTGTCACTTCTCATTACTGTGATTCCACAGCACATGCAGGATGTAATGATACTTCACTGGTTCTCTACTGTGGCAAACCTCCAGCTCCTTGACTTAGGCTCTTCAAAAAAGCTTGAAAAACATCTTAGTGTCTACTTTGATCATCTGTCATATTTATCAGATGTTTAGCCACATTAGAAAATCAAATTTGAACACTACCAAGATGTTTAGTTGATGGTTCTAGGTTCTTTGAGGTTGGCTTTAAAGAATTGACTTGAGGATTTTTATGAAGTGGTCCTATTTTGAAGCAAATGCTAGAACATTCCAAAATGATTATATTAAAATAAACTACATATGTTGTTTCTTTGTGTGAGTGGTAGGAACTGCCCGAGAGAGAACAAATTATTTTAAAACATTGAAGGAGTGTTGGAAATATATGTTTATATAGAAACAGTGAATATATTACCTATGTGTCCATTAGAATGTGAGCTCCTTAAGGGCAGGGGTCTTTGTCTTTTTTCCATGGCTGTGTCCATCCTATTACAACAATGCCTGGCACATAGGAGGTGTTCAGTAAATACTTGTTGCATGAATGAATTCATCATTTTTATCTATTAATAGGTAATTCTCTTTAGAGTGTGCTGTGCTAGCATAATCCCAATAACTGTGTAAGCCTGAAAACAACAAAGTTGTTTTGAAACTTTGATGAAAACAAAGTTCCTATCTTTGAAAATTTTCCATAAGTAAGATTTTTTTACTAAAACTGACCTTTTAATTAGTTTGTTTTGCTGTGAGTTCTATACAAGTATGTTCTTTTACTATGCCTTAACGTGATCCCTGATATTTTATATTTTCTTTCTCTAGCTATTCTGTTTGAATGTGTACATACAGTTTATTCTATTTATCCTAAATCAGAATTACTTGAGAAGGCTGCCAAGTGCATTGGAAAATTTGTTCTGTCACCTAAAATAAATCTCAAATATTTAGGTAAGATGATTAGATAATTTTTTATAAAAAAGATTTTACTTATTTATTAGAGAGAGAGAACACACACACACGCATGCACACATGCATCAAAGGGGAGGGGGAGAGAAGAGGGAGAGAGAATCTCAAGCAGACTCCCTGCTGAGGGTGGAGCCCGACACAGGGCTCGATCTCATGACCCTGAGATCATGACTGAACCACCCAGGTGCTCCCAAGATGATTAAATAATTTTGACAGAAATTACAAAGAGGGATCTTGAAATTTGCTGGGTATTTGTTTCCAGTCAATTGTATAATGTAATCTTTGTTTCTAGGACTGAAGGCTCTTACCTATGTTATCCAACAGGATCCCACTCTGGCTCTTCAGCACCAGATGACAATAATTGAATGCTTAGACCATCCAGATCCCATTATTAAAAGAGAGGTAAACTGGTATTTTGAATAGTGTATGCAAAGTGTTAGAACTTCTAAACTTTTTTTTTTTTGGTATTATGGAGAGAATAAAGTAGCGGGCAGTGTGTGTGTGTGTGTGTGTGTATGTGTGTGTGTGTGGTGTATTTTAACTTTTGAGTATATTTTTTTCTAAAATTTAAGGAGCTTTTCTAAAAAGTCCTTGTGTCAGTATCCTCACAAATGGATGTAAACTATGAGCTGGAGGAATTAGGTTCAGTTACCTATATGGCTTCATTAATATCTTTTTGGTCTAAGAGAAAAACTAAATTCTATTTCCAGGTCTTTCTGTTAATACAATTTAAGGTGTAATTTATGGCTATTAATATTTTTTCATAATCTTAATATCTGTAAAATGGACTGATGAATTCTCTATTAAATATGTAGGACTATTGAAAAAATTAATAAAGATATCCCCAAAATTATTTGAACTGCTTGGAAGGAAAGATGTATAATTTACTTAATTTGTTTCAACTTTTTCCTTTTGTAAGCTAGCTTCAGTGTCCACTTAAGTGTCTGTATCAGTATTTCTGTTAATTTTTCTTAAAGAAATCAGTTTGTACCTTCATTTAAAATGGTTATGTGTTGGGACGCCTGGGTGGCTCAGTTGGTTAAGCGGCTGCCTTCGGCTCAGGTCATGATCCCAGCATCCTGGGATCGAGTCCCACATCGGGCTCCTTGCTCGGCAGGGAGCCTGCTTCTCCCTCTGCCTCTGTCTGCCTGTGCTTGCTCACTCTCTCTCCCTCTCTCTGACAAATAAATAAATTTAAAAACAAAATTTTTAAAATGGTTATGTGGGGGGACGCCTGGGTGGCTCAGTTGGTTAAGCAGCTGCCTTCGGCTCAGGTCATGATCCCGGCGTCCTGGGATCGAGTCCTACATCGGGCTCCTTGCTCGGCAGGGAGCCTGCTTCTCCCTCTGCCTCTGTCTGCCACTCTGCCTGTGCTCGCTCTCTCACTCTCTCTCTCTGACAAATAAATAAATAAAATCTTTTAAAAAAATGGTTATGTGGGACCTATGAGTGTTTATTTTTATTTTTGATTTTAAAAATAATTTATTGAACATCTAAATTACTTAAAAGCAGTGAGTTAAAAAAGTTTATTGAAAGAACACTATTTCATTAAGCAATTGCAATTTTAAAAGATAAGATTATACATTTTGAATTTTAAAAGGTGCTGTTCCTGAAAAAAAATTCTGAGAAATTGTCATTTTATATATATATATATATATACACACATATATATGTATATATGTGTGTATATATATATATTTGTTTTGAGAGAGAGAGCTGAGAGAGAGGGACAGAGGGAGAGGGAGAGAGAGACTCTTAAGCAGGCTCCACTCTTAGCATGGAGTCTGAGGTGAGGCTTGATCTCATGACTCAGATCATTACCTGAGTTGAAATCCAGAGCTGGACGCTTAAATGACTGAGCAACCCAGGTGCTCCATATTTTTTCTTTTTGCATTCATGTTTTTAATCATCCAAAAATTGTTACTTACCTCAAATGAATCTGGGAAGTTTACAGATATACTAATTTCTATGTGTAGGCATCATAGAAAAGTGCTAAGGCACCAAAGGACAATAATAATTATATGGCTCTTCCACTTTGAACAGGTATAGAGCATACATTTTCTTTGTGTGATTGGCTACTAAATTGAGCAGAGTTGACTTAGGTACAGTTTTCTTATTGCTATATTTAATTTGGGGGCTCTTATTTAAAAATGAGAGTCAAAGGGAAAATATAATGATTATGTCTGATCTGTTTAAAATGATCAAGTCTGATCTGTTTTTCTATGACCTGTAGTGAGAAAAGTAGTTTGAATCCTTCAGAGAAGATACTGAGTATCAGTGGTGTCCCAAGATGGTATTGCAGTACTGTCTTTGAATGCCACTGTCATATTTAACCTCTAAGTAATTGCATACCAGGAACTTTGGTTCCTGGGTATGGAGGGATCTGTTGCTTTGGACTGGGATTCCCTTTTACTTGGTTTTATTACTTATCTTTCTTACAGGGAGAAAGAAGGAGGTAACATAAAAATATCATATCCCATGCAGTCTTGGAAATGCTAAATTGCATGGTCTTAGAGTAGGAAATAAATGGGGTGTAAATGATTCAAAAATATATAATACATAGTTTAGAATCTATAGGGAGCATGTCTGAGACAGCTAGATAAATTGAAAACTAATGATAGGGGGGCCTGTGTTTTTGTAGATTTTAAATGGAGTCAAAGATTAACTGAAACAGTTATCCTTTGTACTTGAAATCCTGGCTATAAAGATTGAAAAATTGAAAAGAGCCCTAATGAACAAGTCTGACAAGTGGGATATGTAGACATTCTCTTGCAGCTAATGTTGTTGATCCTAAAATACCAGTAAATAATACCTTCTCAGGACTGCCCTTGGTCTCATATTGATTTCTGGGAGTTACAGTATTTTTAGAATCTTTTTTTTAAATTATTCATTTATTTGACAGAGATCACAAGTAGGCAGAGAGGCAGGCAGAGAGAGAGAGGAGGAAGCAGGCTCCCCGCTGAGCAGAGAGCCCAGTGCGGGGCTCGATCCCAGGACCCTGAGATCATGACCTTAGCCAAAGGCAGAGGCTTAACCCACTGAGCCACCCAGGCGCCCCAGTATTTTTAGAATCTTAATGTAGGGACTTAGAAAGCCCAGCCGAATGGGAGCTTACTGTGGTACTGGTCTTCCTTCATCTTGCTTGAAGAAGCAAGAGGTATATTCCTGAGCACTGAGACGGTGGCTGTAACACAGTTTTTCCTTGCTGCTTGAGATTCTGAACATAGGCCTTGCTGAGGCTTTGAAGCACTTGAGCCATCAACCCTTGTCCATTAGAGGCCATTTGCCCTCGGCTGACAAACCTACTCAAGGGCTGTTTTCGATTGTTTAGGTAGTGTGGAAAATAGTTTGCAAGACTGAATTTTTATATGTGTTTTAGTGTGTATATATGCGTGCACATACAGGGATAAGTAATACAGGTTTAAGAAGTAATCCTTTAAATTTTTTAGTCTTTATATGGCCTCTTATGTAGTAGTAGTCAGATTATACTTATTGAGAACAGTAGAAGCCTTTTAGACTTTGCAACTGATTATGATTAATTTTTTTGACACTAGGTTCTATCTTTTTTTTATTAATTTCTTTTCAGTGTAACAGAATTCATTGTTTATGCACCACACCCAGCGCTCCATATCTTTCTTAAGTTCTGTTTCCGTTAAAATGTGCATTTCTTCAGCACCTACTAACCGACTGCCCAGCTGACCTGTGCAAAAGTGGGAAAACCAACTGTATTATAAACCTATATAGTGCTGTATTTATTGGAGTTATCATTCATAGTTTTGTAATACTGTTTTTATTTCTCTTTCTTAAATAGACTTTGGAACTTCTTTACAGAATTACTAATGCACAGAATATAACAGTGATTGTCCAGAAAATGCTTGAATATTTACATCAGAGCAAAGAAGAATATATTATTGTCAATTTGGTTGGCAAAATAGCTGAGCTTGCTGAGAAATATCCTTTGTTTGGACCATGAGTCATCGATACCTTTATAAAGGGAGAAGCAGACTCTGCTGAGCAGGGAGTGTGTTGTGGGACTCAGTCCCAGGACCCTGGGATCATGACTTGAGTCAAAGCCAGATGCTTAACTGACTAAGCCACTCAGGAGTCCCAGTGCCTCCTTATCTTTGGCTTTACTTCATACTTAGTTTCTTTTCTGGTAAAAGTTCTTGTTTTACAGAGGGGCCTTGGGAGTAGGGATCAGCATCTAAAATTTATCCTTTCCACTGTTGCTTATACTGGAAATTGTTGTGATAAAGTGGTTGGGAACTCCACATGTCACTCTTCTTCACATTTGGTTTTTAAAAGTCAGTGTAACTTTGTAGGTCACAAGGAGATTCCATTCTTTTTAAGATGTCTGTTATTTAAATCTAAGAAAGAGTAAATGCATAGTGTTAATCCAGGTGTCTTGGAAATTGCTTAAGTATAGTTTTTTTTTCCTAGCCAGTGCTGTAGCTCTGGCCAGCAGAATGATAGAATTTTAGAACTGAAGCAGAACAGATTAGAGAAGACATTAAACAGCTTGTTCTGGTAGACACACCACATTTAGCCTCTTTGAAGTGTGTAGCATTTTCCATTATTTATCCTTAGTCAGCTGGAACATTTCTTTAAATTATTTCATACTTATTCATTGGATATTTAGTCACATACAAGGAACACAAAAAACAAAACAAAACAAAACATAAATGGACTCACACCCTGTGTGGCAAAAAAAAAAAAAACATACATACAAGGAACAGTGCTAGATGAAGCAACATGAACTTGATTATTAAGCTTATTAAATAAGTTTTTACTGAGCATCTATTTTACATTAAACTGGAGTATAGAACAATTTGTTGGCGGAGGTTAGGAGCAAAAATGACAAGGTAGGATGGATTGGGGGTTATTCTTTAAAAGGTTGGTGCAAAGATAATTTTAATACATGGCACTTGGAAGTGTACTTGTTCTTAACACTGTGGACACATATGCTCCTGATAATGCATGGTTTATTCAAACAATGAATGCTGTGTTTTCAGTGGGAGGAGATGTTATGCATCCTGATATTCCCAATAACTTTATGAGACTGCTCGCAGAAGGTTAGTAAATTACTGCATTCTGTAAAATAGAGGTCCAAAAATTAAATGTTTTGTTATAGAGTCCTTAGAGAATTTAGTGGAAGTTAAAATGATGTATCAATTTCTTTATAGGTTTTGATGATGAAACAGAAGATCAACAATTAAGGCTTTATGCAGTTCAGTCTTATCTCACTTTACTAGATGTGGAAAATGTGTTTTATCCACAGAAATTTCTTCAAGTTATGAGTTGGGTGAGCAAAGTACATTAGATTATAAGTATTTATAACATTTTTTATAATACCAAATACTAACAGTATATTCCCTTCAGAAGTCATTCAGTTCTACTCTGCTGACTCTAGCTGCCAATTTTCTTTCCCAGTGGCTAGTTTCTGTCACTTAACCATCTACTTGTCTGTTCATTCTCCCTGCCATCTCTCTTGTCTGATCTTTTAAGTATAGATATTTGGTTAGCTATCTGTGTCTACAATACGTTTGTTGTGTTTTCTGTGCGAATCTGTGTTAGAATATGTGGACACTGTGTGTCTGTTATATTAATTTTCTGTTGCTGTATGTTCCCACAAACTTAGTGCTTAAAACAGCTGGGTGCTCTGCTTAGAGACTCTCAGGGTTGCAGTCAGGGTGTTGGCTGGGGCTGCTGTCTCATCTGAATCTTGACTGGTGAGGGATCCCCTCCCAAGCTCATGTGGTTGTTGGAAGAAATCAGATTCTTGCAGCTGTAGGACTAAGTGTTTGAGGTTCAGATTGTTGACTGTAGGCTGCTCTTAGCTCCCAGAGCTGCATTTACGTTCTTGCATGTGCACCTCCCCGACATGTCTCCTGGCTTTATTAAAGCCAGCAAAGGAGATCATCTCTTTGTAGGATGAAGGTCACATGTATATAATATAATCATAGGTGATTGCACGCATACCATCACCTTTGTGTATTTTTTGGTGTGCATATGGGTGAGTTTCGTTAGGGGGAGATTTGGTGAAGTACAACTACTAGATCATAGGCTGTACATATTTTAATATTTTATACTTTGGCCAAATGTTAGCTTGTTAACTTAAACTTTACCCAGACTTTTATTTAAGAATTTTTTTCTCAACTGCAGGAACGTTGAAAGACACTATAATAAGTACCTCTATACTTTTCATTTGTATTCCCAGTTAATATTTTTTAACCATCTGTGCTTTACTGTATCTGTATCTATATGTAGCTCTACCTATATACAGTTTATTTTGCTGATCCATTTACAATAGAGTTGCAGATATCATGACACTCCTTAAAAATTCACTGTGAATCTTTAAGAATGACATTGTCCTGTCATAGAACCATTATTACACTGGTAATAAGAAATATAACATTAATCCATTAATATCATTTAGTGTGTAGTCCATTTTCACATTTATCCATTTGTCTAAAAAAGGTCTGTTATGGTTGTTTTTCTACTACTTCCAATCCTGGATCCAGTCAGGGTTCACAAATTGTGAACAAATTTTGTTCACAAAATATTTTATATTGATCCTCAGTTTCCTTTTGTTTTCATGATACTGATTTTTTTGCATGAATACTGTTGACTTATAGACTGCCCAGCATTCTGAATTTGCCTCATTATTT
>PISX010012868.1:10027-59133 GCA_004024625.1 Mellivora capensis
AAAAAAAAAAAAAAAAAAAGCAAAGATCCCAACAAAAACACAAGGTGAACAATGTTGGAGAATTCAGGATTGAATTTTCATTCACAGATTGAATTTTCATTTTCATTTAACTCCACATCCCCTAAGCAAAGTAAGTGCACAGTAAACAACAAGCTACACCATGGCCTAAAGAACAAAGATAATGAGGAAGATTTTAAAGACTACAGAAGTCAAACACTCAAGAAAAAACTGATAGCTGAGATATCAATATAAATAAAATGAGAGACACATCAGTGGAGCATCATTTTTAAAGTGGTAAAGAAATTTCTTGATAAAACAGAATTCTATACCCAGCAGCAATACTGCCCCCAAATAAAGATTTCTTTTTCTTTCTTTTTTTTAAATATTTTTATTTATTTATTTGCCAGAGAGAGAGAGAGAGAACACAAGCAGGGGGAATGGCAGGGAGAGGCAGAACAGGCTCCCTGCTGAGTCCTGAGATCATGACCTGAGCCAAAGGCAGACACTTAACTGACTGAGCCACCCAGGCATCCTCAAATAAAGATTTCTCAAGACAAGCTTAAGCTGAAACATTTTGTTGTTAGCAACACTGAATTAGAAAAAAACACTAGAGTGAGTTCTTCATTCCAAAGGAAAATAATCCCAGATTGAACTGAAAATATAGAAAGGAATGAAGAATAATAAAAAAGATAATACATAGATAAATATAAAAGAATATTGTTTTGTGAAGCAATACTAGAAATACCTCATGGAAATTAAAATGTATGTAGAATTAAAGTGAATGACAACCATAATACAGAAGTCAATAAGAGTAACAATAGAATTAAAAGTGTTTAGGGTGTTAGAATTTGAGGATATAGTTTATTAGACTCTATTAAGTATTCATGATTTAGTCATTTGTGTCTGATTATAATTAATAAGTTTATAGAGGGATCAATGGAATAATAAAATACTTAATTCAAAGCAATGGTAAATACTTATTCAGGTAAAGAGATTAAGGAAACTTTAACCAGTTAGGTCAAAGTGTGGGGAAAGAGTAAAACGGTTGAAATAATCTCAAATTTATAGCAATGACGTGAAAAGTAAAGGCACAAAATATTAATTTCTTTTTAATGGCTGTGTGATTTATTCTTTAGAACTTTTGACAAATATTTTGCACATTCCTTTATTTAAAAAAAAGAATTTCAAGACAGCAAAAGCGGAGCGTTATTTTTTTTAAAGATTTTATTTAATTATTTGTCAGAGAGAGAGAGAGCTTCCACATACCCCTTATCCAGACCCAGATATCATCAACCCATGGCTGACCCATTCCTGCACCCACCTGCTGTTTGCCTCCCCTAATATATTTAATAAACCCTAGACATCAAATAATTTTATTGGGAAGAGCACACAGGACTTAGGGGCTGATCATATGTACACCGTATTGGGGAGGAAAAATTTTACTCTATCCTCAAGATTCTTTTGGCTGGTCTAAGAATTCAATAAACATGAGAAAAATTAACAGGAGAAAAATCACATTTAATTGTGTATGTATGGGGGCTCCATGGGAATCCAAGGCCCCCATGCAGATAATTGAGGCTTATATGACATCCAGATGTAAAGAGAAAGGGGTAGGGGTCTGGGACTTCAAAAAGACAGAAGTTCTTTTTGAACTTCTTTTGAACTGAACTGGGAGCTCAAAAAGAAGGAAGGTAATTCACAGGAAGACGAAAAAAAAAACAAAGGTTTGTCGGGCCATTCCTAAACAGTGGGACGTAAGAGAGGAATTTTAACAAGCACACTGCTAATTTCCTCCCTGCCTACCATGCCCAGCTCATGTTATACTCTACTTATCTACCTTGATGGCTCCCTTCTTGGAGCAGGTCGTTTACCTAAATTCTATCAGGCAGTTAGGAGGAAAGTCAAAGATTCTCCCTGAGCCTTCTGTTTCTTAAAAACAATTGGTCTAGAATAATCCCCATGCCATAGAGACACATATCTGGGTGGCGAATTTTGCTCGCCTACGGTGGAAAGGGAAAAATTCGGGTAGCTATGGTCCCTCTCCCAAATAGTATTGCTGACATTTTTCCTAGCACCCACAGGGTGCTGGAGACTCTTCTTGGCATGTCTCACACGAATTTTGCTAGAGAACGGTGAAGCCATGGATAAAAATGGGTGCTGGGAGTTTTGGAAGTGTTCTGCTGAATTTGAAAACTAAACTAAATGTGGCTTTCACTTCTAAACAAAACGATAAGAAATAAAGTTACAAGATAGGTTAAAAAAAAAACAACAAATGGGGGCTGGGGAGGAACCCAGCATCCGACTCCCTTTCTCTGCAGCTGGCTTTCTGCACATCTGGGACGAACGTGATCTTTGTAAAGAAAAATTTTATGGGCCATGGCCCAACAACCCTGGAGAGCCTCAGAAGTGAGGGTAGCAAGGGGGTGAGGGTCAGTGAGGGTAAATTTTAATGTGCAATTATGATTATTGGAGGGGTTGTGGATTAGACTTGCAAAACCTTTCTGCAAACCCTTCTCCAACGTCAGATATTTGCTTGGCCTGCTAGTGTCTGCGGCTTATCCTTTAGCCTTGATGTGTTATCGGGGTTCTTCCTGGGTTGTAGCCCTTTCTGTCCTATCTCAGGTCTCCTTTACTTGGAGGAGGGGTCCAGTTCTCGGGTCCAGATCCCACCCCACCCGCGTTGTCTGGGCTGAGCCTGACTCAGTCTTAAGGGCTGATGTCTAGATGGAAACACTTCGGAGATATTTGGAATGGGGAATGGCGTTCTACAGAGAACTTAGATCTGAAAACGAAAATTTCGAGATAATAGAGCAAAGATGTGAGATGTTGGAGGAACACAGGAATTCCTATCGGCTCAGGAAAGATGTGGTCCGTATGTCCGGCGATGCGGGAACAGGCTCTTTCATTACAGATGCAGAGCTTTGTATACTTAAAGGCTCTGAAAACCAATTTTTTGAATTATAAATTTTTAATTGAACTAAAAAGAATTTTATATTTGTATGGGTCTTTTCCAGCTCCAAAGTCTCTGAGATAGCAAGAGAATCGACTTGCAATTTGAATATAAAATTATTGTATTTAAGATACTAAACCTAGAAGTATAATTTAATAACACGGTGATTGAAATGTTCGGATCAGGACCCCTGGTTGGCTCAGTTGTTAGAGAGTTCGACTCTCAGAATCCTGAGTTCCAGCCCCACGTCGGGTATAGAGATTACTTGAAAGAAATGTTCCGATCACTTGAACATTATTTTAGGGTTTTTTGGGGGGTCATTGCCAGCTTCTTAAAATCATATGAAACTTGAGAAAAGTTAGCATAAACAAACAAAAAACGAGTTTTAATTTTTTTTTTTTTTTTGCCTTTTATACTCAGCAAAATGTCAAGTGACGCAGGAGAAAAAAAATAAATTCAGCATCTGGGATGAGTAAAAGAGAAACAAACGACCCAACCCCTTCCAGCCCGGTCAGGTCCTTCGATGAGCTGACACAGTCAACATTGCCACAGCTCCGGGGCCCTTTCTTGGTCATCTCCAGAAGATTCTGCTGACCTCTGAAAACTATTTTTACAGGGCTGGGTATAAGCTTCTCTACCATTCATGTGATATTATTTTTCTTGACAGTATCATGAGGATTTCCAGTTAGAGATGAGTTTCTTCACACACTACAGAGAATGGAGTGTGAGGAACCAAGAAGTCCCCGCCGCACAAAGACGAGGCCTGTGCTGTGAGAGAAAGACGCTCCCATGCGTCAGGAGGGCGTGTTGGGGAGCTCAGGCCACCCTGACAACGTGCCACAGACCGAGAGGCTTACCCGGTAGACACGTATTGTCCTTGGGTACTGGAGGCTTTGAGTCCCACATGAGAGTTGGTTGGTGCCTTCTAAGGGCACTCAGGAAGAATCTGTCCCAGGCCTCCTGTCCCAGGCCTCCTCTCCCCTAGTATGTTCGTTAGGTTTCTCCAGAGAAGCAGGACCAACAGGTGTGTGTGGGGAGTGAGAGAGAGAGAGTGAGCAGGAGAGAGAGAGAGAGAGAGAGAGAGATTTTAGGGAATTGACTCACGGAATGGGGAGGCTTGGTGAGGTCAACATCTGATGGAGTAAGGCCCACAGAGTGGAGACTCACGGAAAAGCATCATGTCAAGTCCAAAGGCAGTCTGCTCCTGTCTCTTTAGCATCCACTTGGGGATGTGGCCCACTGTCGTTCCCTGCCTTCTGCTGCGTTTTCCTCTATGTCCGTCATCGTCTGACCCTGCATTAGTAGTAGTTCTTCTGTCGGTACTCCTGTTATGCTTTTTACTTATTAAGTTTATTATAATCAAGTTACAGAAATAAAAACGTATACAGGAATATAGCACTGTAAACCCCTGGAGGGAAGAGTGGGGAGCGCCCCCAGCTGCAGCACTAGCCTATGCCAAGTAGTGACTCCATGTCCGCAGATCTCCTGGGGAACCCAGGAGGACCCTCTTGAGATGATGCGGGTGCACATTGCTATCATTCGGGCTGGGGCATCTTGACCAGCTGTGATTCCAAGGAAACCGTGCTTTTATTTTTTGTGTGTTATGGAAAGTGGTTGGTGTCATTGCGTCTTTAACACTTTAAGAAAAGGATTCTTTTATTTCATAAATAAGGAGCAAGGAAAGGTAAGAACCCGTAAAGGGCCTTTCCTTAAATGTGGTATCAAGCTATAGGTCTTTGTTGTTATTTAAAGATTTTATGTATTTATTTCAGAGAGAGAGAGGGCACACATGCTCTGGAGGGGGGAGGGGCAGAGGGAGAAGCAACTCCTGGCCCAGCAGGGAGCCTGATGGGGGGCTTGATCCCGCAACCCTGAGATCATGATCTGAGCGGAAGGCAGCCCCTTAACCGACTGAGCCACCCAGGATCAAGTTACAGTTTTAAGTGAGCTTTGCCAGATTCACATCAATCACTAGTCAGTGAGCGTTTATGGAATTCCTTCTGTGTGTCAGGCTAGGGAATTAAAAAAAGATGAATGGGGCACCCGGGTAGCTCAGTTGGTTAAGCGTCTGCCTTCAACTCAGGTCATGATCTCAGGGTCCTGAGATTGAGCCCTGCATCGGGCTCCCTGCTCAGCTGGGAGCCTGCTTCTCCCTCTTCCTCTGCCTGTGCCCCCAACTTGTGTCTGTGGTCTTTCTTAAATAAATAAGTCTTTAAAAAAAAAAAAAGATGAACAATGCTATGTGTGTCTGCTGTTGACGAATTCATAAATCAGTGGGGGAAAGGACCCCTAAGCAAATCATTGAAACACAGTAAGTAAAGGGTTAAGGAGCAGTCTCTGCTCGATTGGCTACAGTGACATTTCCTTTCTCTAATCCTGGTCTCAGGCAACCCACTTTTTGTTACTATATTTTTGCCATTTATAAAATGACATATAAATGAAACCGAACAATAGTTATGTCTTTTGTAGCTGGCTTTTTTTTTTTAAGATTTTATTTATTTATTTGACTCAGAGAGAGAGAGAGACAGTAAGAGGGGGACACAAGTAGGGGGAGTGGGAGAGTAGAAGGACCTCCCGGTGAGCAGGGAGCTCGATCCCAGGACCCTGAGATCATTACTTGAGCCAAACTCAAGAATTCAACACTTAACCAACTGAGCCACCCAGGAGCCCCTCAGTTTCATTTTTAATGTTATTTGTCAGAGACCAAAACATTTTAGTTTCAAAGTCCGATTTACATTTTTCTTTGAAAGCTTGTGTCCCATCTAAAGTATCTTTGCCTACCACAAGAGCACAGAGATTCTCTCATTCATTTTCTGACTTTCGTTCTTATATGATCCATGATCCATTTTGAGTTAATTTTTATGAATGGTATGAGACAACAGTTGAGGTTCAAATTTCTTGTTGGGACCACCAGTGATTCAGGCCCCATTGGCAGAAGGGGCTTTCTCTCCTCCAGGGAATCGCTTTGGCAACTTTGTTGCAAATCCACTGTGCAAAGAATTATGGGGGCAAATTCCTGGGCTGTCTATTCTGTGTCGGTGGTCTATTTGTCTAATCCGCCAATAGCACATCGTCTTGAATATTGTCAGTGAATGTAAAGTTTTGATATCAGGTAATGTAAGTCCTTTAACTTCCTTCTTTCTAAAAACTGGCTTGTCTATTCTAAGTTCTTCCCATTTTCAGATAAGTTTGAGAATCATCTGTAGTTGATTTCTACAAAGAACAAATTCTGGGATTGGGATTGTTTAAATCTACAGACCAATCCAGTAAGAGAAAATTGCCATCTCAACCTTCAATTTTCCAACACAAGAATGATAAATCTCTCCATTTATTCAGGTTCTCTTTAATTTCTCTCAGAAGTGTTTTATGATGTTCAGTGTTTAGGTCTTACGTGTTGTCTTTTAAGTTCATTCCTAGGCTTTGTGATGTTATTGTGAATAAGCATTTTAAATTTCATCTTTTAATTATTCATTAATATAGAATACTAATGATTTTTGTTGACTGGCTTTATATCTTACAACCTTTCTAAATTCATTTATTAATTCTAGAATATTCTAAAAGATTCCTCAACATTTTCTATATTAGACAATGATGTCCGTGAAAAAAAAGCAGTTTTATTTATTCCTTCCTAATCAATATGTCTTTTGTTTCTTTCTCTTACATTATCGTACCATGTACGCCCTTCAGAACAACGATGACTGGAATGATGAGTGTAGATATACATGCCTTACTTATAATCCTAGATAGAAAGCTTTCATTCTTTCACCATAAATATGATGTTAGCCCAAGGTTTTTCACAAGTGCTCTTTACCAGGTTGAGGAAGTTCCCTTATATTTCTCATTGACTGACAATAGATTTTTTAAATCATAAATAGGCACCAAGTTATATCAAAAATTTTTTTGCATCTCTTGATACAATCACATTTTTAGTTTTTCAGTCTGTTGATTTAGGGAATTACACTAATTTTTAAACTGTGAAACCAAACTTGTATTCGTGGGATGCAAGTGGGGATAAACCCCACTTCATTGGAAATATGCTATTTTTTTTAGACATTGCTGGATTGGGTATGATCACATTTTGTGAAGATTTCTTTGCATCTTTACTCATGACTAGTATAGATCTTTCCTTGGAATGTTGTTGACTGGCTTTAAGAGCAGGACGGTGGTGACCTCACCTGATGAGTTCTGAAGTGTTCCCTCCACCTTTACTTTCTGGAAGACTTTATGTAGACCTGGTATTGTTTCTTCTTTAAAGTTTTTTCTTTCTTAAGATTTTTAAAATTTATTTATTTGACAGGCAGAGTTCACAAGTAGGCAGAGAGGCAGGCAGAGAGAAAGGAAGGGAAGCAGGCTTCCCGTTGAGCAGAGAGCCTGATGCAGGGCTCGATCCCAGGACCCTGAGATCATGCCCTGAGCCGAAGGCAGAGGCTTTAACCCACTGAGCCACCCAGGTGCCCCTCTTCTTTAAAGTTTTAATGGAATTCATTGTAAAGTCAAAGACCTAAGCCTGGGATTTTCATTGTGGGAAAACTAAAAGTTACCAATTCAATTTCCTTAGCTGGTACAGATTTATTTATATTTTCTTTTTTCCTTGAGTTAGTTTTGGTAATATGTGTCTTTATAAGAATTTTTCCACTTCATCTAAATTGTCAAATTAATTAGCATAAATTGTTAAGAATATTCCCTTATTATCATATTTTAAAGACGTCTTAAAAAACATTTATTTATTTATTTGAGAGAGAGAGAGAGAGAGCTCACGAAGGGGGGGGTTGCAGAGAGCATCTTCAAGCAGACTCCCAGCTGAGTGCGGAACCTGTCATGGGACTCGATCCCATGATCCATGAGATCATGGCCTGAGTCAAAACTAAGAGTTGGCTGCTTAACTGACCGAGCCACCCAGGTGCCCCTCCCCGATTATCATTTTAATGTCTGTACAATCTTTGGTGATGATCTGTCATTCATTCCAGTTGTCTATAGCAGGTGTATTCTCTATTGTTCCCTGGGCACTGGGTGCTGCTGGTCCCTGTACTTGGCCAGAGCTGGACACTGGAGAAGTGGCAAGTCTGGTAGCTTGGATACTGGACTCTGGTGCTGGTGTAGACTGCTGGGGAAGCCATGCACACTGCAGGCACACAGAACGAGAAAGAATGATTCTACCTCTCTGTAATGTTTCCCAGGTGCTCACAAAGCTTAACATCGAGACATCTGTCAAAGGAAAAATAAGACTTAAATATTAATTAAATAATATAAAGGGCCCAGATCCATTTTCACAGAACTGGCAAAAAGTATGAATTTAGAGCTGAGAGGCCATAAATTTATAACCAGAACAGAGCATTTTGTTAAGCAGCAAAAGCTAACTGATGTATGGTAGGCCTTCTTGGTTAATCTTCCAAGGGCCTTAACCCCCTTTTCCCTTTTTCTGTGTTATGGTCTGGGAAATTTCTTCAAGATACAGACCTTTTTTTCCCCCAGCTCTGTCCAACCTCTGGTGTTAATCTACCTACTGGATTTTAAATTTCAAAAATGATTTTTTTTTCCATTTCTAAGGAGCTATTTGGATTCTACTGAATTGTCCAGTAGACAATCTGGAGCTACTGGGTTGTCGCATGGTCTTATTTTTTCATGATGATTTCTACATCCTTTAAAATACAATTTTAAACACTCTTATTTTATCACGTCTTCCCAATTCTGCTATTATCTCAGGTTCTTGCTAGTCTTTCTGTTTGATGTGTTCCTGGTGAGTTTTCTCTTGTGGTTTATAATTTTTGTTTGTGAGCTTATTTACTTAAGATTTTTTTCCCTGAGAAAGTCACTTGTACTTTCATCTAAGAAATTATCTCTAGAGAGTAGCTTATATTTTCTTCTTCTAGGCAGCTAGAAGTTTCACCAACCTGAGACTAATCTTCATGCTACAAGTTTAGCTTGGAAATTCCCACATAATGGGGTAACTGTAAATTTCAACTCCACACCCCTCCATGGTACAGGTTTGGAACTTCAAAATTTCATAGGAGGTGTTTTTCCAGGACCCTGGGCAGAGTTCATTTTATTGTTACTTTCTTGCGAAAGCAGGGAAGTTTTTAAGCCACTTTTAATGAAAAGACAGCTCTATCAGGATTTCAGTTTATTTAAGGGGCTTGGTTCCAGCTCCTTGCTTCCTGGAGGCTCCAGAACACATCTCCTGCCCTTGCTTGAGTATTAAAATCCCATCCCTACCGTTTGGGGCCCACATCCAGATCTAATTCCTGCCCTCGCCCCACATCTGAGACATCAAGTTGTAAGTTTACAGCTCATTCTGACACCTGGAGCTTTTGAACTCGTCCATGCATTCAAAATAATTTCGGCTGTCTTTAATCTAATATTTCTGCGCGTGACTGTGAAAAGGTTATACAGTTGGCAATTAAGTTTGCTTTAACTCAGTATGCCATGTTTCTGGAACCCGAGTTTTAGATTTTTCATCATCTTACAATTTACAGCTGAAGATTTTAAACAGGAGAGGGACACAATCAAATCTCTTTTACCATGATCACTCTGGTAGATCTAAGAGTGAATTTTATTTTTTTCATTTTTAAAAGATTTTATTTATTTATTTGACAGAGAGAGACACAGCAAGAAAAGGAGCACAAGCAGGGGGAATGGGAGAGGGAGAAGAGGCTTCCCGCTGAGCAGGGAGCCTGACTGAGGGACTCGATCCCAGGACCTTGGGTTCATGACTGGAGCCCAAGGCAGACACTTAATGACTGAGCCACGCAGGTGCTCCCTAAGAGTGAATTTTAGAGGAAAGTGATTCATGACTGGAAGATAAGTTAGAACGCTATTGCAACAGCCAAGATTCAAAGATGATGAAAAACTGAAGGGTCTCCCTTCCCCCCACCCCACCTCATTCCAAGAGAATCCTTGTCCTTTAAGAAGGGAAGGTTGTGAAGTCACGTGGTCGTGGGACGATTCAAGGAGGAGGTGATGCCTGTTTTCATCTTTGAAAAAGCGGGAGGAATTATTTGGATGGTGAGCAGAGTAAAGAGCCTTCTTTCAGGGTGGACAGGCCCAGGCTAAGCCAAGAAAGGAAAGTGGTAGGAATGTACATGGCTTATAGTAAAGGACTGGGGAGTAGGACAGCATGACCAGAGCAGAGAGCCAAGCAGGGGGGCCGTAGAAGGTACTGGAACAACCACTGCAACCCGACTGGGAAGGCTGTTAGATCCCCCATAGATATTCTCACTGTTGGCAACTACTAATATTTTTGGGAACGCAGTCCTGGGTTTTGCCAATGCAGAAACCACAAAGGATATTTTGGTTAGATTGCCATATGAAGGAAGCTGGATCCAAAATTGTAGTTGTCCCAAGTTTCAGATCATCTACACTTTCTGTTACCACGAGAACCTAAGTTTAAATTTCAGAAAGAAAATAAATGTTTGGCGATCGGCTTAAACCATCCACTTCCAACTATATCAAAACAAAGTCCTGGTTTGGTTGCTACCCGCTGCCGTTTTCCGCTTGATTTTAAGATTATTTAGTAGAGAGCAGGACACAGATGGGTGTTGGATTTGATTTATGTTTTTAAAAAAATGAGATGGGTGGGTGTTTCGAGAGCAATGTTAGGATTTTTTAATTTTTCCCACAAAAAGTGGCATAGCCAAAATCATATGCTTGGAATAATGTCTCACAAATGTGCTTCTTTCCACAATTATCAAATATTTTGGAGAGTTGGAGTAACTGTCCCATCTGTTAAAGATAAGTCCCTCAGTAACCTCTGGCGTATGCAGAAATCAGAATGGAAATAAGGAGACGGGAAAAAGCTTAGGTGATGGATTTACCATACTGAGTAGAAAAAGAAGCCAAGAGGAAGCGACGCTTTTTTTTTTTTTTTTTTTTTTTTTTAATGATGACTAGTTAACAGAGTGGCTCAGTTCTAGGCCAGCATTGTTTTGGCCATTTATCTTTCTTAATAGATTGGTGAAAGAGATAAACACATTTTTATTAATTTTTTTGTGTGTATGGAGTTCCAATAAAAGGTTCAAATAACAATTTTTGACTTGGAGACCAGAAGCAGGATGGGTTCTATTACTGTAGCAGATACATCATAGTCTGAGCCCGATACCAGGCCCGTGGCCAGGAAGAACTGATGTATGTGCTAACCCGTAACAGATGGGCCTTTTCTGACACATCTGGGTGCACTCAGAGCCCGATGTGGTGCCAGACGGACGGCAGACGCTCAAGGAAGCTTCGCTGGATGACTGAGGATGCGCGGACATGAACACAGAAGCGGTTAAGCTACGGTTCCGTAAATGTATATTTAGATAGTAGGTTATAGTAGGTTCTATACAACAGGGGCTATAAACTGCATGAATATTCTATCCAGAAAGTGAATCAAAGGGGAGTGACTTTAAGCTTCATTTTACCTCCTCCAGTGGGCAAAATAAATTTTTTAAAAATTTGGTGCTTTCTGCCTTTTTATGGGCACCAGCATGTTCCGTTCTCATTTGTGGTGGGATGCCATGCAGCCCAGCACCTCTATCTATCTCAAAACATCAGAAAATTGTGTCAGGAGTCCCCTACGTCTAGCAAATTGGAACAGGTGCTGCCTCTCTCCACACTCTGGGGAGGGGACCCGTACTTTGGGGATGGGACCTATACTCCGGGGATGGACGGGACCCACAGGCAGACGGGCAAGACCCAGAACAGCAGGGTGTGTTTTGTTTCTTAAAAGGTCAGCTCTGAGGGCCTGTGAGGATGGTTAGAGGAGGCAGAGAAGGAAATATGGGAGGCCAGATCGACTGAGAAATTCAGGTTCTAGTCCAGGTGAGACATGTTGAAAACCTGGGCCAGGCTGGTGGCCACAAGGACAAAGAGGAGGGATATTTGAGGTGACAGGATGGGGGACTGAAGGACCATGGGTGCTGAGGCAGAGGAAGGGTTGAAGACAAAGCCCAGATTTCTGGTGTGGGTGGCTAGGAGCTTGTGACGCGGTTGCTCAATACGGAAGAGTCTGGAAGAGGAAATCATTGTGGGAGCAGGAGCTGCTGGGTTATAGGGTTAAGTCACAAAATCCTGCTAATGTGAGTCATGGTCCATGAATCCTGCTAAAAGCTTACGGCCAGACCTGAGAGCCCTTAGTGAGGAGAAAAGATATTTTTTGTTTATAACTGGACCAAATGTTTGTTATTGTTGGAAGCACTTAGCTTCCCTTCCTGTATCTGGGCACCCCTCACTAAGGAGGACTGGTGAAGCACAGAGCCCCACTTCTCACTGTAGGAGTGAAGGTGGATTTCTCCTTCCCCCCACATTCTGGCTGCCAGGATTCCAACAAGCTTCTGGGTTCAGCAATTGGTTGCTATGGTGGTTAATTGTCCGTTTCAACTTGGCTAGGCTACAGTACCCAGATATTTAGTCAAACACTAGTCCAGATGTTGCTGTAAAGGTTTTTAGATAAGATTAGCATCGAAGTCAGTAGTCATTGAGAAAAGGAGATCACCATCCACAATGTGGGTGGGCCTCACTCAATCAGTTGAAGGCCTTAAGAGAAAAAAAGACTGATGTTCCCCTGGAGGCAGAGGGAGCTCTGCAAGCTACAACATCAGTTCTTCCCTGAGCCTCCCCCCTGTCTGCTTGCCCAGCAGAGGGAAGAGAGCCAGATTCCGTTTCTGTTGCTTGCAATAATGAGCCTTGTCTATTATAGTAACACATGCTCACTGTTAGCAAATCACAAACACCGGAAATGGTGAAAACAAAACAAAATCAATATAAAACTAAAAAATTCACATATACCCTGATGCAACGAATTTAAACATTTTCCCAGTTTCCTTCCAGATTCTTCTATACATGTGTCACATAATCACATCCATATGTATATGGCATTTTATCCTGCTGATTCACTGAACAGTCTATTATTACTAAAGCATTTAGATGCGTCCTTAACCACGGGTCATCGTACTGGTATTCTTGGTCCTATCACAGTCCTCTTGATGTATGCTTTCTGTTTGTCAGTCTGCCTTCTTACTTTCTTTGTCTCTTTGTTTTCTTGCCATCTGGGACCTATGCTGTATATGATTTACTTTTAGCCCCCAAAGTGATTTGGAAATAGACACCCCATTTAAGTCTGCTTGGGCTTACCTCTAAGTTTAAGAACCACGTGGTTGAAATCAATTTCTCTAGTTACTGAAGTTGAGAACTGATGTACAGATCTTTCCCCATACCCTCTCCCTGCTTTTCATGTAATACCCTAACACATATTAAGTATTTACTCAAATACATATTTTCTTAAGAATCCTTTTTTGCTTTGTTGATTTTGAAACCATATCCCAAAAGTTACGTATACGTTCAATTGGTTTTAATACTTACCACATGGCATTCCTATTCTTGGAAATGGTGTTTTCAGGAAGATATTAGAATGGTGCTTTTTTTTTTTTTTTTTTGGAGCCCTTGTCTATTTGAGACCATCTTTGTTACTTTCACACATGAATGACAAGTTGGCTTGCTCAGAGAAGTGTTCTCAAGCTATTAATAGAAACTTTTAATTGAGGTGAGTCAGACCTTCTTACCCTCTTACCAGCCATCCATGACTGTGCTGGCTTAGATGACAGGGAGGGAGGATTCAAAAGGGTAATTTTCAATCCAACCTCATCTACTCCAAAGTCAATGGAAATTTCCCCCCATTCTGGCCCATGGTGCTCTTTCCTCTCTAATGTGTAGTGGCGTCCCAAGTTCCCATATTTCTGTGTCCCTTCACAGGTATTCCAGTGGGTGGTTCAGAGAGGGTCTACTAAGTAAGCCTGGGGTTTACCGTCCCGTTACCTCCAAATGTCGGCTCGGAGTCTGTCAGCCCCTCGTGGGTCCGTAGCTTCACCGGCTGCTGTTACTGGAGATTCAGCCTTCTTTTCTCTGCATTCGTCAAGCCTCTGCGGCTGCATGTTCATTGCAACAAACCTGACTTAGTGCAGACAGAAAAGGAACCACCTTACAAGAATGCAGGAAAGCTTCATGGAACCCAGGAGCAAAACATGTCATCGGGTCTTAATAGGGAAGTGGAAAGTTCTACGGACCCTCCACTTCGTACTCCTGTTTCTCTCTGCAGTTGGCTGGTAAAGATAAGCAGAGATCGCTGTCGTCTACTGAGTACTCAGTCCTTGCCACAAGGACCCTCGGAGAAAGGTATCATGTAGCCTCTCCAACCGCACAGATGAGGAAGCTGAGACATAGAAATTAAGTTGCCACCCCCCTGGGAAGTTGCAAACACAGAATTTAGATCTCCAGCATTGACACCTTAGTCTGTGCCAAACTCAGGTGCAGCTACCCTACATACATAACTTGAAAACAAATACAACGTTCTAGTTACAAAATTAAGGAGGAAAAAAGGAAAGTAATTTTTGAAAAAAACAGAATGTAAATGATGAGGCAGAGCTACATTGGAAGACACAGGAAATGGTTATTTGCACTTGCTTATAAGAAATGTCTCTGGGCGCCTGGGTGGCGCTTGGGCGTCTGCCTTCGGCTCAGGTCATGATCCCAGGGTCCTGGGATCGAGCCCCACATCGGGCTCCGGGCTAGGCGGGAAGTCAGCTTCTCCCTCTCCCACCCCCACTGCTTGTATTCCCTCTCTCGCTGTGTCTCTCTCTCCGTCAAATAAATAAAGAAATAAAATCTTTTAAAAAAATTTCTGTATTCCCAACAAGTGAGAAGATCAGATGGCTCTCTGCAGAAAAAATACAGAAAAAGAAAGAGAAAAGTTATAAGTAAGCATTAGGAGAAATGATATGTATATATGATGAAAGAGGAAAAAAACCTTCTTTAAAGTCATGATATATGTCAAAAGCAAAGTATAGACTTCTGAAAATGAGGAAGTATGATTTTTGTCACAAGTGACATATGAGTTCATTCAGAAGCGTACTGTCAAAGGATTTCCTGCCTTCTGACATGGGACAGTGGGTTGCCGAAGGCATATCTCCTGCACTGTTTTCCTTAAATTCATCCTGCAGCCAGTGAAGCTTTGGAGGCCCTGGGCGCATAGATGGGGCCCAGGGCAGAGGATGGAGTGGAAAGAGAAACAGCGGGATGGGGGCAAAAGGCCCTAGGGCAGCCCCCGGGCCCAGTGTCAGGAAAAGACTGGAAAATAAAATGGGGACCAAAGAAGAATTCCAGTATGCAATGTCCCAATGCCTGTCTCATCCCCAAGGGACAGAATCAATATACACGTGACATCAATCACAGGAAATCCTTTCAAAGAATCCTTTTAGAGAAATTAAACTCGATCTTCGAATTCATGTCTCTGACAATGTAACAAGTTTCTGGAGGGAAGACAGTTACAAGGAGGCTCCAAACAGCTGTGTCGTCGAGTCGTGCATGAAAATGGCAGACACAGGGGCACCTGGGTGGCTCAGTGGGTTAAAGCCTCTGCCTTCGGCTCAGGTCATGATCCGAGGGTCCTGGGATCGAGCCCCGCATCGGGTTCTCTGCTCAGCAGGGAGCCTGCTTCCTCCTCCTCTCTCTCTGCCTCTCTGCCTACTTGTGATCTGTGTCTGTCAAATAAATAAATAAAATCTTTAAAAAAAAATGGCAGACGCAGAACCAGCTGGGTGTGTCTCCAGGCCCCTCGGACACCACAGGCTGGCAGCCCTCCTTGGGGGTGACCTCATTTTTCTCCCACAGTGAGCAGCTTCTTGGTAGACTTTCAAACACAGCACAGGAGTCTTCTCTCAACTTACATGGTAGTTGCATTCCCGGAAAATTTGTGACAGTGAAGAGTGTGAAAAGAAATACTTTGCATTTCTAGACGGAAAGTGGCGCTCTAGACAGAGATATTTGGAAGAAGCTTTTTTCACCTCACGAATGGCTGGAGGGCAGTTCTTTATCTACCAGTCCTGCCCACCTGTTGCAGGAGGCCTGGCATCCGGGGCCCTCGCCCACTAGGTCCCAGCAGCGACCCCTCCCCCACCAAGGGCGCTGCTGCTGGGAAGACCCCTTGGGTGAGAGAAGTCCTTTGATTCCCTTCTCTGGGACACAGGCAAGCTTGGTGCCCACGGATCCTTCCACAACTCGTATGTTGGTGTAGAGGACAAGCCAGTTCTAAACGTGTCTGCTAGGCAACCGTCTCCTCCTCTCATTTGTATTTACCATTGTACTAGTTTTTTTAAAAAATGTGGTAAAAACACACAAATTTACCACTTTTTAGATTTACTTATTTGAGGGACAGCAAGAGCCCCTGAGCAGGGGAAGGGGAAGAGGGAGAGGGAGAGGGAATCTCAAGCAGACTCCCTGCTGAGCGCGGAGCCCGACACAGGGCTCGACCTCACGACCCTGAGATCATGACTTGAGTGGAAACCAAGAGTCCCACGCTTAACCAACTGAGCCACCAGGTGCCCCCATAAATTTACCATTTTTAAGTGTACAGAGCAGTGGTATTCTGCACACTCACGTTGTTGCGCAAACACCCCCCCACCATCTTCCCCAGCTTGTGTATATTTCATATTTATTTACATTTGGAGAAAAGTCGTAAAGATAGTACGAAGAACTTTCCCCATGAGCTAGTGAAAGAGAAGTTTGCTGCTGTCCTATTGTATCAACCCTGAATGCTTTAGTGTGAAATTCTAAGAACAAGGACATTCTTTTTAATAACCCCAACATAGCCATCGAAATCAGGAAGTCAACATTGAAAAAGTACCACCATCTGGCTCTCAGACCCCATTTAGTGGGGTCCACACTGTCCCTTCTGGAAAAGATCCAGGCTAGGATGAGGCACTGTGTTTTGCTGGGGAAGGACAGGCTGGGCCAAGGGCATCGAGGGCCAGGTCAGAAGACAACTGTCCCCTCTGTCTTTGATCTTCATCAATCAGTTCCTCAGTTTGTCCTTGACTTTCACCCTCTCTGCACTTTCAAAGACTACAAGCTGGGAATGTCTCTCAGTTTGTATCTGCCGGGTGTTTCCTCCAATTATTTCAGGTTCAGCTTTTTGGCCATCACAGTGAATTTTTCTTGCTGTACCCGCTCAAGTGGTATGAGATTTCAATTTGGTTCGTTATAGGTGGTAGTAAATTTGATTGTTTGATTAGTGTTGTCTTGTGGGTGTCTCCACTGTCAGATTGTTTGTTTGTTTGTTTGTTTTTTGTGATCAGTAAGACTTCAGTGAGGAAAGACTCTGAGACCATGGAAATACTCCATTCCTTATTAAATTTCACCCACAAGTTAATTTTCACATCTATTAATGTTTGCTGGCTGTGCTAATAATGACCATGTTGTCAAAGAGTGACTTGCTAATTCCAGCCTTCCCTGTACATTTATGAGTTGGAATTTCATTGCAAGGAAAGCTTTCTTTTCTCCCCATCAGTTAGTATGTCATTTCACTCACAGATTCCTACTTTGTTCAGTGGGCTATCATCTTTTACTATAATTATTTGTTTTGATGTCACATTACTTATTTTGCCCTGGATCTGTCCAGTGTGGGGCCCACTGAACTGGCCTCAGTGTTCTTTGAACATGTCCCTATCATGCACCAAGATCTTCCTAACATTCTGGCACAAGAGGTTCTAAGCCCATCTTGTACTTTCCCTGCCCCAATCCTAGGATCACCCATTTCTACAAGAATCCCTAGTTATTTTTTTTAGTAGAGACTATTTAGAAACCAAGATAAAGACTCTAGGAGTGCACATGGTTCAGCGTGTCACTGATTTTAGATAGAGTCAGGTTCACTCTATCTATCTATCTATCATCTTCCCATCCATCCATCCATCCATCCATCCATCTACTGATCTATCCCTCTATCCATACCACACGCGTCATGTATGGATCAGACATTTACATTTATTTCTTTATCTCTGTACACTGCAAGTCACGAATTCATACCAATACTTCCAGTTCCAAATCTAATGCCACAGAGTTCATTCTAGTTTATTTGTTTTCTATATCTGTAACCTCCTTCTCTGACAGTGAGACAAGTGGCTTCTATTGTTCTCTGTGCTTCCTTATTGCCTCGGCGTCCTCTGTGCGTAACCGGCCTACTGCAGACCTCTCCCAGATGCCTTGCACACCCTGCCTGGTTCTGACACCCTGTCCCAGGCCCCTAGACGTGACGATGGTCTTGCTTGCTTCCTCAGTTAGTGTCTTTCAAACCAAACCATTCAGGAATGAAAGATGGCAGGGAGGTAGGGAGGCAGAAACTTCCTAACCAGTTGGATCCCATTTTTGTGTTATTTTAAATCATTTGACTTTAATTAGAATTGATGTGTTTCATGCTACAGAGCACCTGCTGTGTCTGGATACTGTGTGCCCTTTGCACCCATCATGCATTTAATCCTTCATTGAGGTACATAACGGTATTCTTTTATTCACCTTACAAAGGAGGCCCCTGAGCCTTAGTTTCCATGGGAGGTGACCCCGCTAAGATAGGAACCCCATGTGTTTTTCTCCAAAGATCATTCTCCATATTAATTTTTAAAAATTTAAGTATTTCCAATATGGAACACCTTCTAGATAGATGTCATCTATAGATCACCAAACTTGTTTTTTTTTTTAAAGTTTTTATTTATTATCTGACAGAGAGAGAGATCACAAGTAGGCAGAGAGGCAGGCAGAGAGAGAGGGGAGAAGCAGGCTCCCCGCTGAGCAGGGAGCCCGATGCGGGGCTCGATCCCAGGACCCTGAGATCCTGACCTGAGCTGAAGGCACCCAGGCGCCCCAGCAAACCTGTTTTTAGCTCTGTTCTTTGAGTATATATTTTACATTCTGGTGAACAATACAAAGGCGGAGCTCGCTGTCTTCTCAGAATGACAGAGCTCCTCTGTGGAAGGCAGTCCTTGAGTTAAGTCTCTGTGTGTCATCGCTGCGCAGAATGGTGCCTGCATATAGTGCATACTCGAGCGATAGTTTTCCACACGGCTGAGTGAATGATCTAGGCATCTACAGAGCAAGTGTTGGTAATGAGGTGGGAACAGCGCTCACCAAAACACACTTACTGTTTTGTGTGTTTTGTGTGTTTTGTGGGGAGACCACACTTTTCTGCTCCCTTGCAGTTAGATGGGGTTTCATGATCAGTTCTTGTCAAAGAAAGGTAGAGCAGCAGTGACTGGTGAGAAGACCCTAGGTACGCCCTAGTCCCTCTTGTCCTGCAGAGACAAGTCCCAGATGGCACAGCTATAAGGTGGGGAGGCTTCTGGCAGGAGATTTTTGTTGTGAGACATGAATCCTCAAAGCCACTGAGATTTTGAGGTTATCTTGTTTCTGTAGCATGACCTTTTCCATCCCGACTCCTATCCTTCTTCTCTAGTTCCAGAGATAGGATTTAAACAGAAAAAAGTTACATTCCCTACGGAAAGTCCAAGCACAACTGAACTTCAGTGTGAGCAAATGCCAGTCGTGAGATTTATAATAGAAATAGCATCACGAGGATATTCTTGGAAAAAGGAAATGTTGAGGAGTGCAGGAACATTAATTAAAGAAAAGAAAAGAGTGCTCAAACCCCTGGAACGGAGGGAGGACTGACAGCGCTACCTGCCTTGGCATCTTACGTAAATCACTTCTGAGAATGACTTCTGGTTCTAACTTCCCTGATCCCTAGGATGCCAATTCTTTGTCATTCTTCATCACACTTCCTCTCTAAAGAAAGAAAATATTGACTTTGTTCATAGAGTTGTTTTTTTTTTTTTAAGGTTCTGACCCTTTTTCACTTATACCAAGGTGAGAAGTGCAATTTCGTTCAGCATCTGGCTAGCTTAGTACTTCCTCATCAGCCATAATTTTACTGTTACACTTATACCAAAAGTCACTTCAACAAAAAAATAGTATTTAAGATTAAATTAGAAGACTATTTCCTTCACCCAACATGTTTTTTAACGTTATCCCCATGAGAACTCATCATATCAATTTTATGTATAGAGAGAATAATATAATGAATTCTCATAAAAATGTCATTTTGGTTTTATAAATTAACATTTTGTCATACATGCTTTATTTATTTTTTTCCCTTTGCCGAATGTTTTAAAGCTAGTCTCAGACCTAAAAACAAGGAAAACTTTTGTCCCCCCAAGATTTCACTATTAAATGCTTCAGTGCACATACCTAAAAAATAAGGATATTTCCTTACATAATCAGTACCATCATCACGCCCAACAGAATTAACAATATATTTCTCAGAACATCTGAAACCCAGTCCATATTTAAATGATCTCAAAGATGCAGTTTTCTTTTATTTTTATACTTAGTTTGATTTGGAATCTAAACAAGGTCACATATTATATTTCATTGTTCAGTTAATCATTTATTATAAATTCATCTTGGTGTGTTTCCTTTTACTCCCACCCTCCCATTTTTAAATATTTCTACTTTTCCAAATGTTTTCTTTCTTTCTTTCTTTCTTTTCATTTCTTTTTTTTTTTTTTTGTTGGGGTAAGTCTGAGCAAGATGCTCACTTTGTATCCAGGCAAATCTAGTATTTTTTTTTAAAGTGTTTCTTAAATATAAAATATATATTGATGCCTTTTAAAAGTGAATCATTGAAGCCTGGGTGGCTCAGTGGGTTAAGCCTCTGCCTTCTGCTCAGGTCATGATCCTGGGGTCCTGGGAGCAAGCCCTTCATTGGGCTCTCTGCTCAGCAGGGAGCCTCCTTCCCCCATCTGTGTGCCTGCCTCTCTGCCTACTTGTGATCTCTCTCTATCTCTCTGTCAAATAAATAAATAAAATCTTTAAAGAAAAAAAAAAAAGAAGTCCTAGCCAACAAAATGAAAGTAAATCATTGAAAATATCTAACTAATATTATATAAGGGGCTGGAGAGTAAAAGAAAAAATTCTTTCGATGATATGACTTAAGTCTTACCTTTCTTTGAGTTTGCGAAGTTTATCTGGGTCAGAAAAAGAAGCCCCCTTTTGTTATAAATCTTTAAGTGACCTTCTCTCAGAATTAAGACTTTTCTTACTCATTCCTTAAAGAAGTTTTCTAGTTAAAAAAGAAAAAAGATTAAAAACTGATGTTTATTTATTTTTTTAAAAAGACTATTTATTTATTTATTTATTTGACAGATGGAGATCACAAGTAGGCAGAAAAGCAGGCAGAGAGAGAGAGGAGGAAGCAGGCTCCCCACTGAACAGAGAGCCGGATGCGGGGCTCGATCCCAGGACCCTGGGATCATGACCTGAGCGAAAGGCAGAGGCTTTAACCCACTGAGCCACTCAGGCGCCCCATGTTTATTTGTTTTTAACAGTCTTTAAAGACAATATGATACAGTAGTAGAAAAAAATACTAGCTAGAACTTTTAGGGAGTTAGATACCTGGGTTTAGTTCTGCCTTTAGGGCAAACTAATGATTTGAGTAAAGCCCACACCTTGTCAGAGCCTTGGTTTCTTCATGAGAAAGGTTGGTTTAATTGATAGACAAGATATACCTGGAACATTCTAAAATTTCATAATGATATGTGACCAAAAGAGACCTATGACATCCTTCTGTCTCCCCAACAATTATACCAACGTCTTAGGCTTCCCTATGAAGGTTTTTCTTCAAAGCAGTCCCTTTGGAGCCGGGAACTAATTTCCCTGATGTTGCCAACCCTCAAAACATTTTAGCAAATACTTCCAAACTCAGTTTACAAGCCGCACAAGAAAGTAAGTACTTAATGCCCGCATCTCCCATTTGATGGAATAAGCGTTCATTGCAGGTTTGCTCCTTGGACGAACTGTGCTAGGTGCTGGGGTCGCTAGGGCAGAGGTGGGCACAAAGATGGATAAGAGAGTTTCTGCCTGCTGAAGAACTGGTGGTCTGGGTGGCGTGGGGAGATGGGCACATGCAGGACACAACCAAAGGGAACAAATAAAACCTTTGAAGGACAGAGAATATCTTCCCCATTGCCATTAATCTCTCCAAAGTCAAGATCCTTATATAACTTGTATTTTGAGGGGCACCTGGGTGGCTCAGTGGGTTAAAGCCTCTGCTTTCGGCTTAGGTCATGATCCCAGGGTCCTGGGTTCGAGCCCCGCGTTGGGCTCTCTGCTCAGCGGGAAGCCTGCTTCCCCTCCTCTCTCTCTGCCTGCCTCTCTGCCTGCTTGTGATCTCTGTCAAATAAATAAATAAAATCTTAAAAAAAAAAACCCTTGTATTTTGGGGCTGATAAAGTGACTCCCATGTGATATTTATCAAAAGTGATTCAGGGGTGCCTGGGGGCTCAGTCAGTTAAAGTGTCTGCCTTCTGCACAAGTCGAGATCCCCCCGTCCTGGGGTTGAGTCCCACGTTGGGCTCCATGTTAGCAGAGAGCCTACTTCTCCCTCCCCTCCTTCTTGTGCTCTCTCTTTCTCTCTGTCAAATAAATACAATCTTAAAAAAAGAGGGGCCTGAATAGCTCAGTAAGTTAAGCATCTTCCTTTGGCTCAGGTCATGGTCCCAGAGTTCTGGGATCCAGCCCCATGTTGGGCTCCCTGTTCACTGGGGAGCCCGCTTCTCCCTTTCTCTCCACTTGCGTGCTCTCTCTCGTGATCTCTGTCTCTATCTCTCAAATAAATAAATAATCTCTTTAAAAAATCTTAAAAAAATGGTTTTAGTGTAATCACTAGAATCAATGGCCAGGGTGGACATATGAACAATCATTATCAGTTTAAAAGTAAAAAAGTTCAGAGCATCCTTTCGGCAAAACAAACACACTACACTCTCACTTATTTAAATGACCAATAAATGCTTTTTCAAGAAATGAGAACATTGAAGGGTTTATAAAACTGTGAGGGAACTTCCCTATTTTTAATCCCAGTTAAATGTTTTATTTATTTATTTTTTAAAAAGATTTTATTTATTAGACAGAGATCACAAGTAGGCAGAGAGGCAGGCAGAGAGAGAGGAGGAAGCAGGCTCCCCGTTGAGCAGAGAGCCTGATATGGGGCTCGATCCCAGGACACTGGGATCATGACCTGAGCCGAAGGCAGAGGCTTTAACCCACTGAGCCACCCAGCCGCCCCTCCCCCCAGTTAAATATTTTAGGGCACAAGTGTTTTCAGTGGGATTTCATTTCTGCCAGATGATTTTCCCCCAACATGTTAATTGATTCCTTCACAGTCATACTGATAAGTATCTCTTAGGTTGACCAGGAATTTTAGTAGTTAGCCACTCATTGATGTTACTTGGTGCTGACTTCCTGCTACCAGACTGGTAGGAGAAAAGCCATCGTTACCCCCATGCAACCCAGGAGCTTATCCTATTGGACGTTCCAAGCGTTTCTTGAAGTGGGTTGATCAGTGGCTGTCACATTGCCGGTGTGACCCCCGCGGTTGGTGCCAGGAAGAAAGATGTCACCTTGCCAAGTGCTGAAGACGTGTATGTTGTGGAAGATGAGCGTGGCTTTTCAAAAAGGTCACAGCGTAAAATCATGATTCTCATGAACTTATTCCAGACATAGTTATCGAAAAACTACCAGGGACCAGACCTGGTTGCCACAGTGCGTGGTTACATCGGATGTTCTCAGCTGGGAGACCGACTGCGTTGTCCCGGAGGGGACTGGTTGACGTTCAGAAACAGATGAAATTTATTCTTGTCTTCGCTGTTAGGAAAGGCAATTTCCACCGTATGTATTAAGGCCGCAGAAATCGCTTCCGAATGCAACAGACAATAATAACAGAAGATTAGCTTGAGTAATTTAGACTCACTGAATTCACCGAACCTGCACCTGCAGTTTGGGGAGGGGAAGCGCTACCGATGACGTCACAGCAATTCGGCTGCACCCTAGCTCAGGGCTGCGCGAGTCTGGTAGCTGCCCATTTGAGAACCCTCTTGACACAGTCTGTTTACAAACAGAACAAAATGAAACAGTAAAAACAACCTCACTTAAAACACCCACGATACAGACCTGAAATGCATGAGACTCAGATAAAATCTGTTCTCATTCATGATCTCCTAAAATGACCCGGCAATGATTACCGAAAGGGTTAGGAGCTGGAGCCAACAGGATTTATTTGTTGTTTAGAGAGAGAGAGAATCTTAAGCAGGGGGCACACCCAGCATAGAGCCAAGGAAGGACTCGATTTCTTGACCTTGAGATCAGGACCTGAGCTGAAATCAAGAGCCAGAGGCTTAAGGGACTGAGCCACCCAGGTGCCCCCCAGGACCCGCAGGACTGAAAGGAATCCAGCTGTTCTGCACATCGAGGCACCTCCCTCTGCGGCTACTCGCGAAGAGCAGAGAAGTCCAGAAACGCAGCTTCCTCCCCGTCCCCTACCCCCACTGGCTGGAACAGAGGAGGTGGAGGGTGAGGTTATCTGGGGTAGATGGCACAGTTGGCTGGAGGCGGCTGTGGTTGCAGAGACAAGCCCCCATTGCACAGTCTAAGGTGAGCTGAGAAGCAGTGCGAGCCCTTCATCCTCGCAGGGGCCACACCTGCTCCCGCACAGCCAACCCCGTCTGGCTCAGCAGCAGTGGAGAGATCAGGGAGGGGGAGTCGCTTGCAGTCCTTTGTAAAAGGTGGCAGAGAAAAAAGGCCACTGGACCTTCCTTGTCAACCTCCCCAGCTCACGACGAATAACAAGAGCCAAGAACCCTCATGGGTGACTTCTCTTCCTCTTTCCCCGTCTTCGTGCTCTTCCTGTTTCAGGAGCCCTTCTCTGTCCGCAACTCTCAGTAGACTTCGCTCAGTTCACAGCTTTGATTTTCACATGGCATGTTGTGGAAAGCCCAACTGTGTGGGACACTGCTGGCTTCCTCCCATACCTTTTCTCCTCCTTAGTAACAGAACTCCCAAGGGAAGCCCAGAATAATGACTCCATCTCCCATCACTCCCTGCACAGGCTGGGGGCCCGGAAGTCCCACACGTCGTCTCCAGATTGTTGAGGCCACAAGTCGTGGAGGTCCATGGGAGCCACAGGTCGTGGAGGTCCATGGGAGCCACAGGTCGTGGAGGTCCGTGGGAGCCACAGGTCGTGGAGGTTGGGGAAGCAAGGAGCTGGAAGGTGCCCGTGTTCCTGCCATTTGTGGGGCTGCCCCAGTGACCCTACCCTAACTGAGGGAGGACCAAATAAAGTCTTTTATTCGAGCGTTTGTCCTCTTGAGTTTTTTGTTACTCAGATTTAATCTTTGTAGGAGCTGTAACCTGCTTTAAATCAAAACAATACCATCATTTTAGCACTTACTTCTAGGCCATGTTTTAACAGTTTTAGGTTTATTAACTCATTTAATACGAAAAAGTACTGTTATTAGCCATCTTCATTTTAGAGATGAGAGAAGAACAGGAATGCTAAGTCATTGGCTCAAGGTCATAGGAGTAAATGGCAGAGTCAGAACTTGAACCCAGGCAGTATGACTCCCAAAAATGTACAGTCTTATCTTCTACAACAGAGGTTGGCAAACTAAGTAGGGCTGGTGGGAAAATCCAGCCTGATGATCCCTCTTTTTGTCAATAAAGTTTTATTGGAACATAGCCATAATCATTTGTTTCTGGATGGTCTATGGCTGCTTTCATCCTATGAGGGAAGAGTTGAGTAGTTTCATCACAGACCAGTTGACTCCAAAGTCTAAAATATTCATTACCTGCCCCTTTATAGAAAAAGATTTCTGATCCCCTCTGATCCCATAGCAGTCTATGATATACTGCCTCTACACCTTATTTGGAAAAACATGAACTTATATAAAAGATAAACCACGGGTGATTTTTTTACTTTAGAAAATGGTTGGCAATAGAATTGCCTAACTGCTAAGGGAAATAACAATTTTGGTGACATCTTTTGTATCAGGAATGGCATTAGGCCCTTTACAAAATGAAGTGTTTTTTTTCTTTATAATCATACCAGAAGGTAGATGTTCTTATCCCCATTTTGAAGATGAGTAAACTGAGACCTAGAGAATTAAGTAACTTGCCCATAATTTCTCAGCTATTAAGTGGCCAAGCTAGGAGTGAGCCCAAGTATTTTATTTTAATCCTATAGTCTTCACTTACTATATCATGCCAACCCACTTGAAGTATTTAAAATATAATTTAATTTACAGAAAAATGGGTTTTCCCAGTGTTTTGTAAACCCTGTGTTTAGCAAAATTTAATAAAGAATTATTTAAGCCTTCATTATAGGGTGATGATTTCATATCAAACTGGTCTCTGGTGGTTTTGGTCTAATATATATCAACCTAGAAACTTTGAAAACATTGTTCATAGAACATCTTTCTAGAATTCTGATTTTCCTGGGTTGTAAAAGGAATTAGCCATTTCTAGAACTGCACTTCAAGTAGAAGGCCTTTTGAATGAGAAAGACATGGCAATCTTTCCAGATAAGCCAGTCCAGACAAGCCATAGTTCATTGTCCATGCCTTAGTCAGGCAATGGTTCATTGATCACTAACCAGGGAATGGCTTTTAATCTTTTAAGGATTATCCACCTCTAAGAGGACCTCTAGATGTTTTCCCTTGAAAAAATTAATACACATACTTAAACAGTTTCCCAAGTTGCCACTTTGGAACATTATGGACAACATTCTAGAGTCCCTCAGCCCTCAAGTTAAGAGCTTCTGTGTTATCTCTAGTATTTCCTCTCTATTATTAACAAGAGGACTTTGGACAAATTACTTAACCTTAGCAGGCAACAATTTTTTCAACTGCATAGTAGGCGCAACAACAGTATCTTACAAGTTTACTCTGAAGACTAAGATAATTCATAAAGTGTTGAGCATATGTCTGTCACTAAGCATACAATAAATATTAGCTGGGGTTATTAGAGTTGGTTTATCTGTTTTGTTTCCTACTTTAAAATGTTACAAACAAGGCTTGATTCCAGTTGATGAGGACTCACTGGCCACTGCTTATGTCTGGAACTGTACTAGGATTTGTAGGTGATATCAAAATCTCATAAATTATGCTATAGAATTTTTGACTTCTTAAGAGTATATAAGGAACTAAAAAAAGAGTATGTAAGGAATTAATAATTTATAAAAATGATAATTAGCATTCTATTAGTGAAATTGAATTGTTTAGAGATTAAAAATAAAATATTTTCCTATTTCAGGATTCCTAAAGATGATGTTAGCAACTAATGTGGATATACATTACATGTATTATGTATATAATATAGTATACATATAATATACCATACAGTCTTGAGAAGGAAGTGATGGCATAATTCCCTGAGCTGCTTCTGACCTTGGAGGGCAGGATAGGGGATATTTAATGATGTTTCATGGGAAGCATCAGGGTAGCCATGTGTTAATGGAATGGGGGAGTCATTTTTTTCAATTCAATCGAGTAGGGATCCTCTTAGCCTTTCTCTTTGTTATATGGCACAGAACTTGGGGTAGAAAGATAGGGGACTATAGACTCAACAGCCACAGTTAACATTTCTCTCAGTAATATTTTATAGTTTTCAGGGTAGAGGTCTTTGCACATATTTTGTTAAATTTATCCCAAGTCAGCCATCAGAGTCCTGTGACTGTGAAAGATCTCAGAACTCAGTGAACGGGGGGTCCTCAGTCAATTACATTTTCTTTAGTGGAAAGTCTGCAAAGTATATTCTTATGACCACCATAGAACTCTAGTACAATCTTTAATAGAAGTGGTAAGAGTGGACATCTTTACCTTTCTCCTGACCTTATGGGGAAAGTGTTTAGTATTTCATCATTAAGTACGGTGTAGGCTGTAGGTTTTCTATAGAAAAGAGGTTTTCTATCTCTGTATCAGTTTGAGAATATAATCTTCTATTCCCAGTTTACTGAGCATTTTTTTAAAATTCATGAATGGGTATTGATTTTTGTTGAATTTTTTTTCATCTATGAAGTGATCATACATTAGCCTTTTTATCCTTTATTCTGTTAATATGATGATTTCATTGTTTGATTTCTTTTTTTTAAAAAAAGATTTTTATCTATTCATTTGAGAGAGAGTGAGCATGGAGGGGAGGGAAAGAGGGAGAGAGAGAAGCAGACTCCCCACTGAGCCAGGAACCCTATGCAGGGCTCTATCCTAGGACCCCATAATCATGAGCTGAGCTGAAGACAGACGCTTCACCAACTGAACCACTCAGGTATCCCCATTTTTTGATTTCTGAATATTAAACTGACCTTTCAATCCTAGAATAAACCTCACTTGGTCATGATATATTATCTTTTTTATTAATTGTTGGATTCAATTTGCTAATATTTTGTTAAGAATCTTGCTCTTGAGGTGTATTGGTCTATAACCTTTTTTGGTAAGTTCTATGACAGGTTTTACTATCAGAATTATGTTGGATGCATAAAATACATTGGGAAGTAGGCTTTCTTTTTCTATTTTCTGAGAATTTACATAAAATAAGTATTATTTATTTCTTAAATGTTTAATAGAATTCACCAGAGAAACCATACAAGAAGTTTTTGAATGTGAATTCAATTTCTTTCATAGACATAGGACTATTCATATTTTCTATTTCATCCTGTATCTGTTTTTGCAAAGTATATTTTTCAAGGAATCTGTTAATTTCATCTAAATTGTCAGATTTAATGATATAAAACTGTCCATAATATACCCTTTTGGTAAATCTTTCATTTCTGATACCAAACAATTATCTTTTCTCTCTTTTTTCTTAATTTGCATTGTTAGAGTTTATCAATTTGATTAATATTTTCAAAGAATCAATTTTTGGTTTTGTTAAATTTTTCTATTCTTTGTTTATTTTCAGTTTCATAGACTTCTGCTCCAATTTTTATTTCTTTCTGTTTGTTTATTTGGATTATCTTGCTTACCTTCTCTAAATTCTTTTTTTTTTTTTAAGATTTTATTTATTTATTTGAGAGAGAGAGCACAACAGGGGACAGAGGGAGAGGGAGAAATAGGCTCCCTGTGAGCAGGGAGTCCAAGATGGGCTCTATCCCAGAACCCCAAGATCACGACCTTACCCAAAGGCAGACGCTTAACCAACTGAGCCAACCAGGAGACCCCACCCTTTTTAACTTGTTTAAGTGGACACTACACACTTGGATAACAGAGTTTAAGCCTTTCTTCTAATACAAACCTATAAAGTTATACATTTTCCTTTAATCACTGCTTTAGCTATAGCCCCTAAATTTTGATATATTATGTTTTAATTATCATTCAGTTTGAAATATTTTTTTAGTTTACCTTGTGATTTTTTCTTTGACCTAGGAGTTATTTAGAAGAATGTTGTTTAATTTTCAAATAGCTGAGGATTTTCTATAGATAGTTATTGCTTTCTAATTTAATTTGTGTGTAAACAGAGAACATATTTTAAAAATTCAAATTTTAAAATTTTATTGAGACATTGAGAATGTTATGATTCAATGTATAGTCTGGTGATTTTTTTTTATTACTTTCAGAGGTAGAATTTAGTGATTCATCAGTTGCATATAACACACAGTGCTCATTACACCAAATGCCCTCCTTAGTGCCCATCATCCCATTATCCCTCCCCACCACCCCACATACTTTGGTGAATGTTTTATGTGTACCTGCTAAGAATGGATATCCTGTAGCTATTTGGGTGTGGTGTTTTATAAATATCTATTAAGTCAAAGTGGTTGAAAGTGTCCTTCAAATCTATATCCTTAATGATTAAAAAAATTTGTTTTTGTCTATCAATTTCTCAGTGCAGTGTGTTAAAATCACAAACCACAGTTGGAGATCTATTTGGTTGCATAGAGTTTGAAGCACTGTATTTTGTTATGTGTTCTTGATATATGGATTCTTGTGTAGTTATGAAATAACTTTCTTTTCAGTTATACTTTTTGCCTTCAACTTTATTTTGATCCTATTTTGTCTAAAATTCATATAGCTACCTCAGCTTTCTTACACTTCTTATTTTCATAGTCAATTTTTTCATCTTTGTTTCTTTCATCCTATTCGGGCAGCTCTGTTTCCGGTGCCTCTCTTGAAGGCAGCATATAATTAGGTCTTGCTTGTCTGATATGGTTGAGTGTAAGTCTACCATCTTCATATTTGTCGTAACCATCCCATGCTTTTCTTTTTCTTTTTTTTTTTTAATTTTTTTATAAAAGTTTTTTTTTTTTAATTTATTTATTTGTCAGAGAGAGAGGGAGAGAGCGAGCACAGACAGACAGAGTGGCAGGCAGAGGCAGAGGGAGAAGCAGGCTCCCTGCCGAGCAAGGAGCCCGATGTGGGACTCGATCCCAGGACTCTGGGATCATGACCTGAGCCGAAGGCAGTCGCTTAACCAACTGAGCCACCCAGGCGTCCCTCTTTTTCTTATTTATCTTTCCTGACTTTCTTCTGCATCACTATTTTCGACATTCCATTTTAATCCTCTACTAACTCTTTAACTATGCCTCTTTGCATTTAGTAGTTGCTGTAGTGGGTATAATATATGCCTTTACTTTATCACAATCCACTTACAGGTAATATTGTCCTGCTTCATATAGTTTCTGGGAACCTTAGAGAGGTACAGCTCCATATGCCGCATGCACATGCGCACACACATCGTGTTCTATGTACATTACATCTACCTCAAGCCAGTAAGGCTGATGTTTTCTGCCTATAAGGAGCGTGGGCATTCAGAAAGTTTCCTCAAGGTAAAGAAAAAGAAGCAGCAAACTTCCAGATATCACCAAGTAGCGTTTCCCTCTTTCGAGGGTAAACTCTGCTCCAGTTTCTGCCTCCTTTTACTCACTCTCCTCTGCTTTCAAATATGAAAAAAAAAATTTTTCCCCTTATTATCTCTAGGGCTTATTTTCACCAAACTACTTTGTCATCACCAGAACGTAATCTCCACAGCCAATCTTCTTCAGAGAATTTTATAAGAAATTAAAGCCCTCTGGGTGCCTGGGTGGCTCAGTTGGTTGGGTGACTGCCTTTGGCTCCAGTCACGATCCTGGCACTCCAGCCCCGCATGGGGCTCCCTGCTCAGTGGGAAGTCTGCTTCTCCCTCTGACCTTCCGTCCTCTCATGCTCTCTCTCTCTTAAATAAATAAATAAATAAATAGATAGATAGATAAAATCTTAAAAAAATTCTCTCTCAAAAAATAATTAAAGCCCTCCATTGAAATCAATTAGGAAACACTCACTATTGTGGGCAGATGAGCAAATTTAGGCTGAGACTTTGTCTTCGGGGCCTCAATGCAACAAGCATCTATCCTAATGGAGACAGACCACGTGGTCACACAGAAGTGAATCTGAATTGGGTTACCGAGGAGTCACTGGTGCCTCACGGCAGAGCCCGCTCTAGATCCTTGATGGTTTCTTGAATGCTAGCCTAGATGTTGAACCATTTGAAATGGCCACCCTTGGCTGGTTTTTGACCTTAAAAACTACAAATGTTGCAATTCAGCCAAATAGTCTCTCATAGGATGTGGGTTTCATTCCTTCCTGAACATTTTCTCATCTTTACAAAGTCCTAAAGAAACACTCCCTACATTGTTTTATATAGAGATAGACAGGAGGAGCAGCACCTATGAGAGTCACAAGTCTAAGAGGCAAAGCTAGGTGAGCAGCCCCACATAAAGCATTCCATCTTCACGAGGAGTGTCACCTGGTGTGTCAGTGGCCCGGCATGTCAGGCATGAGCAGTGACACCAGTTACAGGGAACTGTGCTTCCCTGAAGGCAGGAGTTGATTCTTGTGATGTCTGATATCTTCATTCTGAGATGGTCTTAATAAACAGCGTGGGTTTAGTGTTGCCAGAGTCAGCAAAAACAAAACATCAAATAAACGCAAACAGGGTGCCCAGTTAAATTAGAATTTTAGATAAACAACAAGACCTTTTTAGTGTATGTTTTCTTCTTATCGCATGAAACATAGTTATATTAAAAATTATTTGCCACCAATCTGAAATTCAAACTTACCCGCAAATTTACCCGACAACTCCATGGTCTCCATTCTGTGGTGCCGGAAGCGGACAGGGTTCTGGCCCTGGAAGTCTACACTGTTAGGGAAATGGGCCTCCAGGTGGGATGTTCATGGTTCCATCTCTGGGAGAAAGCAGGCATCCCCGGTTGGGAGGCCAAGTTCACAAGGCACCTGGAGAGTGGGAGCTCGTAAAGAAAATCTTCCTTTTGAGAGCTCCAATAAAAATAATAATTCAGGAGCTTTGTCTGTGAGTGTGCTCTGTAATTATTCATTTGTTAATTGCTACAACATCCTGTGGAGGTTGGTAAATATTTCTACTACTTTCATTTTGCAATGAAGTAAACAAGGACAGAAGAGGCAGCTGAGTCACAGGGCAGCCCAGCAGGCTGGGAGCAGACAGGCAGGATGGCCCAGGTGTGGCCTCACATCCCGAGCTGGGGGTTTGCAGGCAAGCTTGCCCTAGGGCTGGCCCTAGCAACATAAAAGCCCAAATAAAAATCTGATGTGAGGAATAAAGAAAACGTTCTGAGCTGCCTGAAAACTCCAGATTCTGAACAGCTCCATTGTCGGTAAATGAAATAGACCAGAACAAAAATATGTAGAAAGGAAACTATTGAAAACATGGTTTTCTCCAAAGGAGAGAATAGCTTCTCCACCCTTTGTTTCTCTCCAAGCAAAGGTGAATTTTCTTGTCAGTGCCTAGAAAAGGAAGACAGTAAGGGAAGCAAAGTCATTCCACCTGTAATAGCAGCAGTCCACACTGAGGGACTATCTCTCGCATCAAGGAGTTTACAAACCAGATTGAATTTAATCTCCACAACCAGCGCACATGCTCTGACTGTCCCCACTTTGCTGATGGGCAAGCGTGATTCAGAGGGCGAGAGAAACTTCTGGGGTATCCGCTGCTGTGAAGAGAGGAGGAAGACTCAAGGCCGGGCCTGGACTGACTCAAGTGCATGTACCATTTTCTGCCTCAACTTTCCACCCACACCCAGAAAACACCCAGCATATCCAAAGCTCTCCCAGAAGGCTCTAGGGAAGGATCCTTCCTTGCCTCATGCTGACTTCTGGCGACTGCTGGCAGACCTTGGTGTCCCTGGCTTGAAGACACATCTCCCTGCCTTCTGCCTCCGGTGTCCCATGCTTCTCCCTGTGTGCCTGTGTGTTTGTGTCTAAATTTCCCTCTTCATACAAGGACACCGGTCATTGGGCTCACTTCGGATCTACTCAAGTATGACCCCTTCTTAGCTTGGTTGTGTCTATAAGGACCCCATTTCCAAGTAAGATCACAGGTGCTGGAGGTAGCATTTAAGGGTGTCTTTGGTATCACTTGAGTCCCACTATCTTCTTGTCTCTTCCCTTCCCTCTCTTTCCCTTTTTATATCCTAGGCTGTATACTGCATTTCCTAAACATCTCTCATTTTGTCCTTCTCCACCGCATTGTCTTGATTCCAGCCCTAACTGAGCTGGACGACACCAGCGACCCCCTCTCTCTTCCTCTTTGTCCTGTTGGTTTCCCTTTCAGCCAGCTGCCTCAGTGAGCCTGGTGCAATGTGGATTTTGTCATGGCATCTGCTGCCTAGAATCCCAAATGGCTCCCGCGGTCTTTGGGATCGAAATCGAGAGCCTGATTTCCTCATCTTTCAGGGACAAACTTACTAATCAGGCCCACGCATTGACCATTTGCAGCCCGAAAGCTACTTTATTGATGTAAGTAGAAACTGTAGTGCTAGACACCAGGCTCCCCCAGCCAAGCCGCACTCTCCCAGTCCTGCCACCTGGAAAGGTAAGTTGTCAGAAGATCCCGTGAACCTGGAGTCAAGGAGACAAGGAGAAACGGTTTCTTGTTTTCCACATTGAATGGTACCAGGCTGGGCTGCCCTGGATATCCTCCAGGATCCTGCAGACCCACCCGCCGCGCAGCCTGGACAGGTGAGTTTCAAGCAGGATCGTCCTCACGGGAGGGGCCTGCATGGGTCCTGCACCTTAGATGGGGTCACAACCCGTGTGGCTGTATGAGGTGTGCCTTTAGTATAAATCTTACCAGAGATGGGGGAGCGGCAGGAGTGGGATAGAGGCGTGTTTATACCAGAGTTTTCCAAAGTGGTGTGCTGAGAATGGCTTATGGATACGATGTCCCTCTGGGACAGCAGGGTCTCCTGGCTGGTCACCTCTAGCTGCACCATGTCTATGCTGGTGGTGGGCTGAATCGTATCCCTGAAAAAGACAAGTTCAAGTCCGAACCCCCATACCTGTGACTGTGACCTTATTTGGAAATATGGGCTTTACAGATGTAATTAGTTAAGACGAGGTCATATTGGGGTAGGATGGGCTAATGTCCTCAGGTCCCATGTGCCCCTCCAGGAACACCTGTCCCTCATCTTCCCCACCTCCATCCCTTTCCTTACTTCTCTGAGGGGAAACACCAATTTCTTCACCTCCTTGCCATCTGCAAGGCAGTTTAAGTTAGCCCCCACTGGGCCTGCACTCAGAGCCCACTTGAGCGACTTATCCAAGGAATGGAGGCTCATTTTTAAGGAAACTGATGAAGATTCACACAGATAACGGAGCCCTTAATTGTCTTTAGCAGTTATTCACAAAGATACAGACTGAAAAAAGATACAAATTATTGAATAATTACAACATGCAGATGAAAAAACAGAAAGTAGGAATCACCTCCATTCGCTTAGCCCGTAAGCAACTTGCCCAAGATGGATCCAGACTTTGAACCTGAAATGATCTGACTTCAAAGCCCTTCCTTTAAACTATGTTATTAAATTGACTTCAAAAGATGTAGTCTTGTAAATATTTGGAAGGGCTTGCCAAATTTGCCTTATTCTTCCTATAATTTTGTTATTTTATAGACATTTGCTGCTGTAAGTGGACATAAGACACCTAAAGAAATTCAGGATCTATATTTCAGTTATTCTTGGAAGTTTATTTTCTCAGTAATAAAAGTAATAATTATGATTTGGTCTGGAGCCTACAAGCCTGCATAACAATTCTAGTAAATTTGTAGAGAGTTCCTTAAATAATCAGTGTATTATGTTTTAGCATTGGTAAAGGACTGTCTCTTTTTCCTTCCCTGAAGTTCAAGCATAGACATATTCAATATATTTTCTTTTAAACCCTTGCAATGATAAGTTTCTTTCAATGCAAATTTGCTGTTGCATGAGCTTTGGGCATCCTATGAAATTCTTAGCCAAATAAAATAATAAATCACTCATTTTTCCAAAAGTCTTTTCTGCCAAACAATATCCAGTTATCTTCAGTTTAAATGAACGAAGTTTTTTAGCTTAAATTACTATACTAAGTGAAACTTGGGTGCAGGAAATCCCTCTTTTACTTGAGCAGCAAACTCAAAGCTCGTGTTATTAAAATGCCCTCGGTCTTCCGTCTTCAAAGCCAGTAAACTGTCGTCTTCTTGCTCTCAGGGACTTTAATCGCAGGCCATCCTCGATACGCTCACAGACATGCGCTACTCGGAACGGGGTCTTGTGAGCCCTCTTTACGCGCATGTCCTGCCTGACAGGATAAATCAACAATCTCAAGGCCTTGGTTGGAGTCCAAGCGCCACTAGCCAAGCAAAGATTCTGCACAAACATGCAGAAGACAGTTAGCACTGGGCAGGACCAGCTGTGAAATTGGCAGGCTTCGTGCAACATGAAAATGCAGGGCCCCTTGTTCAAAAATGATGAAGCGTTTTGAGACAGCAACAGCAGAACAGTAAGTCGAGGACTGGGCCCTCTGGGCACGGGCTTGGGCGACTGCATGAGCCACACACCCCTGGGGGGCTGTCCTTCCAGCTTTCGGCTCCTCCTTCTGCCACCTGCCATCTGGCCCCACGCTCCTACCCCAATATTTCATCTATCACTGAGGCTGATTCTGACCCCTGGATACCTTGCAAACATGCCCATTTCCCCTCTCCCTTTCCTGATGCCTCTTATCTCCAGTCACTCTCTGCCCCTGGCCCCGCAGCCTGGCTTGCTTGCTGTAGAGATCCTGTCCTGCCCTCTGGATCACCTTGGGAGGCTTCCCATTGCCCTTGGTGGAAGGCCAAAAACAAGCACATAGATGCCCATACCTTACTCTTTCTGTCCCGCTTCCTCTAGCATCTTCGGCTCTCCCAGCTGCCCGCTCCCCGGCATGCTCTCTGCTCACTGATACAGCTCAATGTACTCTCCCAGTGCGGCTCCTGTCCGTGGAGGTGGGGTCCCAGGGCGCCTGTTCCCTCACAGAAATGGCAGGGACTTGTTGGATGGGCTGTGGTTCGAGGCTCTGACCCAAATACAGCATCCTCTGAACTATGGTCACTTAGTAACAAGGGAGCTGTTTTGTTCTTGCTGTTACTCCATAGAAGGCTGTAGAACACAGCTCGGAGCAGCGAGAGGCTCTGGCGGCAGACGGTGTGACCCACTGCAACGAGCACTGCCCACCTAAGATGTGCACTGCTTACATTTTTTTCAGTATGTTTGAAAAGGCGTCGTTCTGAGATTATGTGTGGTTTGAAGGTTCCTTCTGTGTTCTTCCAGTTTGTGACAATATGCAGACACTACTTTGATAACCATGATGAGCCACCCCTCCCCAGCAAATCTGCTTTAAGAAAAAAGAGTACCAGCCAAGGGACGCCTGGGTGGCTCAGTTGGTTAAGCGGCTGCCTTCGGCTCAGGTCATGATCCCGGCGTCCTGGGATCGAGTCCCACACCGGGCTCCTTGCTCGGCGGGGAGCCTGCTTCTCCCTCTGCCTCTGCCTGCCACTCTGTCTGCCTGTGCTCGCTCACTCTCTCTCCCTCTGTCTCTGACAAATAAATAAATAAATAAAATCTTAAAAAAAAAAAAGTACCAGCCAAGAGGAATTTCCTAAAGGGGTTCATTTTCTTTGCAAATGTGTTTCCTCTGGCTGGAAAGGGGAAACTTCTTCCGTCCCTCTGCTCCCACACCGCAGGAGGAGGGGCATGAAGAGGAAGTTACATATGGTGTCAACGGCGGCAATTAATATGCTTATAAAAATTATATAAAAGTGAGAGAACAACTGTAGCCGTAAAGCTAAGCCATGAGAGCTGCTGAACCCCAGGCAGGGCGTTTACCGCTCTTGAGGTCCTGAGCTTTGAGAAGAGAGGACAACTGCCTTCTAGTCCCAGACCATGGCTGTACAGAGCAGTGGTTTCCAGCCTGGATTATCGAGCCTCAAACACTTTTTTCCTTCTGCTACATTTGTCTCTGCTATTTAGGTAAGAAGGATAAGAAACAAAATTTGAGACAAGTCTGTGGGATAGGCTAGGTGGCTTTCAGAATGTGTAGTAAGGCTAATGGGTTAGATGCACACGAAGCAGTTTATACCAGCGTCGGATGGGGTGACCCACTGTCCCTGTTTGTCTGCGACCGAGGGGCTACCCGGACCCCAGACTTAAAACCGAGATGCTCCTGGACGAATCAGTGTGAGACAACAGCTTGTGGGAAAGCCGACAGGCCTCCAGGCCGGCCTGTGGCCCCGCCCCTGCTGGCCCCGCCCCTGCTGGCCCCGCCCCCGATGGCCCCGCCTCCCCTGGGCCCCACCACCCATGTGTTGCTACTTGGCTCAGCTTCTGGTCCCCAGCACTGGGCCTGAAAAACTCATCACCATTTTCCAGGGCAGTTTTGAGAATCGACTCTGGCCTGAACTTGGGAACCCAGAGCATAATTTCATCTTCAGTGGTGTCACTCAGTTTTTCATTTTCTAGAATGAAACCCCCTTCACTTGGGTTTTAAAATGATTTGTGATTTAAGAGAAAACAGGATCCCGGGATGAACTCAGATTTTGATACATTCGAACTGTCAAAATTGTTCCCTTTAAGTTGCACTCAATGCAAATTTCAGTTCCTAAAAAATCCAAATAAGGTAATAAATGTTAAGGGAAGGAGGTTTGATTTATCTCTTCCTAAACTGATGACCTAGTAGGAAAATTGCTGATTTGAGGAAAAACACATCGGGGTTCATGCTAACACAGAGACACACTCATAGTTGTCAGAGTGATTCTTCTATTTCTGCTGCAGGGGGTGAAGGAAAGTTAGAGCAGGTTCTAAGGGAAGGCTGTCATTAAGACATTTGCTGCGGCGTTCCACTTCATATGCACCCCTCCGAGGGGGCCAGTATTCCAGGAAGGAGATGACATCATCATCCCACTTTACAGAGAGAGACTCAGAGTGGGTAAGTGGCCCGAGGACAGGCGTCCAGGTCTGGTTGTCTCCCACCCCTACCTGGTTGCATCTCCTTTTCTTCAGAGTGGGGCAAGTCAGTTTCCTAAGTGTCTTACAGCCCTCTCGCTAGATCAACCAACCAGAGCTGAGACATCATTGACAGAGAACTCACCGTATCCGCTGAGTAACAGAGATGAAACAGAAGCTGCTTTTGATGTTTAAAGAAAGAGTCTTGATACCGTTTGTTTAGGGAATTGTTCTTTATAGATTAGGAAGAACATTCACATTCACTGGGAAGACAAAGAATAGTCATAATAAACGTGCCCACAATGCGGGACTCGTCCCACGCAACGAGGACACTGAGTCTCTGGGAGGTGGTTGAGCTGGCATTTTGTCCCCAGGCTAACCCCAAGGTTCAAGCTTTTTGTGCTTCATCGCATGGTCATGTTTTAGTGTGTTGATCTCATTTTACAGGTGAGGAGATGAAGACGCTTGGAGGCTAAAGGACTTGCTCAGTTCTCGTGCTTAGAACGTGCCGAGCCGGAGCTCACCCCCAATGGCCAGCGCCTCTGCACAGAGAACACGGAGCAGGTGCCCAAGAGACACTGCCAGGCTGTCGATGCTGAATCAGCCCGGAGCCCAGAGTCCCGTGGAATGATGGGCTTCTGAGATAAGAATTAGTACCAGTTAGTGATCTCTTGGTTGTATGGGGCAGAAATTGCCAGAGTTAAACAAATAAGGAAAATGCAAGTTTTCAAAAAAATGTCAAATTGAACCTGGAATGAGCTTGCAGCTGGGCCTCAGGAGGTACTAGACTTAAGCCTGGGACGAAATCAGGGCTTCTTCTCTGGTTTCTGTAGACCAGCTTCCCCTGTTCTCCAGGGCCAGGCTGGAACATGGCCACTGGCCACACCCACATTTACACAGTTTAAGTCCAGCTATTGGGAAAGGTTTTTTTGTTTCATTTCATTCTCCAGGAGAAGGGCCAGTGAGTGGTCAAGTCTGGGTAGACTATATGCCTCTGGTCCCCACTCCCGTAGATGGGAGGCAGGTGACAACACAAACAAGGCCAGCCCAGCCCCCCAGCCCCTCAGAACTGGGGAACGAGGGTTATCAGAGAACTGGGAATCACATAGAAAGCTGGGCATATGACCCAGTATATGTCCAGGCATCAGAACTCATTAAGTCAGAATAGAGCAGTAGAAAACCATCTAGACAGAAGTCATGGTCCCGTTATGCAGTGCTTACATCAGGGAAGGTGTATCCAACCAGCTATTTATTTCATTAAAATCTTCCAGAAAATAGGTATGTACCATAAATATTGTCTTTGTGATGAACTGTTTCTAAAGTTTTTTTTTTATTTTTATTTTTTAAATTTGTGTAATGATCACTTAGTGGGGGAAATGGGCTAATATAACTCCCATCCAACCATGCAGATGGGCCCAAGAGATTATAAGTTTTCTGAAGCAAAGGAGTCTACTGTGATAAATTTTTCCCGCTAACATCCTCCTTGCTCCTGAAGCTCCTTTGTGAATAAATATCATAGTCTTTTTGCAAGAGAGGCAAGATGGAAAATTAGCAGATGTGAAATGTTTAGTTCTTTATAATGAATGCTGCCCAATCTACCCCAGGTCCTTTCTCTCCAGAAAGTCACTGAATGATATTCAAATGATATAAAGCAAAAATAAACCCAGAAAAACAAAAATCAAAACCCCACAAATGACGACGCCTCGGAGCCCCCGTGCTTGCTAGCTGCGGGCCTCAGGTGGTTTCCGACATGCAGGGGGACTGGGATAGGACACATCTGCGTTGGCCCTGAAGGACTTCAGATGGAATTCTCTGGGGCGGAGAGTGGGGTCCGAGCCAGATGGATAGCTGTCCCTAAGGGTGACGGTCATCGTCGAGCAGGGACAATCTCCTTCTGCCTCTAAAGGGCTGATTAAAGGGCCTTCCTCTTGGTCTCCTTTCCGAGAATCTCAGCCACAGGTTCACGCTTTGTTACTATTTCAAGTTGGTCTGGATGATTTCCAGGGCAACCCCTCAAAGCATCCGGATCGGTAATTATATTTTGCAAGCGGTATTGGGCGCTGCCAACGCATTTGACAGTTTCGTGGTGCAAGGCAGGAGCCATAACTTTTTGCCACTTGGTTATTTAATTCCATACAGGAGAGAGAGACTTAGTCCCGCTGGGGGCCTCCACGCGGAAGTGGGAGGGGCCACTCTGCTCCAGCAACATTCCTGCCGGGGTTCGGCTTCCCTTCTTCCCTCCTTCCCACCCCGGGAGGTAGGTTTCACGTCAGCCACGTGATGGCCCCACTGCTGTCAACAAGGGATTCATTGTCAGCCCCAGGGAAAACAGACTTCGGAGGAAGGTGCTATATGGTGATACGTTCCGGGGCTTTTCTGCCTTCTACTGGGTAAATTGTGCCTTATTGACATGCATTCGAGGTGGAAGTGTGATGCAATTAACTGATTTACAAAAACCACATACAGAAACTAGTGTCTTTTTTTCTTAGCCTCCGTGTGGTTAAGGTTTACTTCCTCTGGATATTTATAGCAGAGACTTAGGGGCATGGCTGGGGGAGAGCCAGCATCTGAAAGAAGGTCTGTCTGCTGGTTACTGCCTCTGTAATTTATACTTTCCCCTTTGTTTCACAAGGAAAGGGTCTTCCTGGCCTCAATGAGATGTGAAGGGTGTGATTCTCTGCAGCCATTGGCCATTCCAACGTAGAGCATGACTACGAGCCGGAAACAGATCCAAAGAGGCACAGGGCTGGGAAATACTGCAGCAGATTATTTGAACTCTTGATTCCATGTGGCAACTGGCTCAAAAATAGACCGGAAAATGCATATACAAAGCAAGACTAATTTTCTGTCATAGGGCCGTGGGGCTTTAAAAGGCAGCCTGGACATCTCAGCGAGTCTGTTTTTAGAAAGGGAGGAAGGGGAAGTTAATGAACCTCGACACCTGCTTTGTTTTCTTCCTCTGCTCTAAAAATCCTGCCTGGTGAGGTTCTGGGGGGCACTTCTTAGATATTATATTTAAAGAACAAGAAGCAGCGCCCAGGTGGCTAGGCGGTTCATGAAACATGCTAGAAATATAATGAGGCCGATTCTAGAATCGCCAGTCACTGGCTGGGAGCCCGGGCCACGTTTCTTCACCCGCAAATTTCCCAGGGTGAAATTCACACTACTTCGTCCGGGTGTTTGGAGGAGCTGCTGTGAGGCAACGTGTCAAATCTGTGGGAAATACAGGCTGTTCGTTAGATGGTGCCTTGGGCCGCTGGAATCAGGCAGGTGCACAGGGGTGAGTCATGGAAAAGGCGGGGTTCCACCTGGAAAGGAGGCTCACTTGGTGTGTCGACAGGTAGGAAAGAACGGGTCCCTAGAATCATGACTCCTTGCCTGACCTGCTCCTCGGTCAACATCTGAAACCCAGCACCGTCCCAACAGCTTGTTTGTTCAAATCTGTGCTGTCCTGGTCTCGGCCTTCCACTGTTCACAGAGTGCTAGTTAGCAGGGGGGACAGACACTTGTCTGCAGTGACCTGTCTTGGCCTTTAGTTATCTAAACTCCATGGAGAAGGACTGGAGATCCATGTGGAAATGCTCCTTTCATTCCAGGAGGGTCTGACCTAGAAGCATAGGGCTCTTCCGCAGCCCTCCTCCCTTCCCTGCTCTGGGAGAGGGACCCCAGCCCCCACTCAGCATCAAAGAAGGCAGGAGGACTGACCGCCCATCACCCATCGCCATGATGCCAACCTCAGCGACCTCTGGAAACAACTTTCCATCCATTTCCAGGTAATAATGACAAAGCTCATGGTTTATTTTGCTGTGTGCGATCTCCGTGAAGTGAGTCAGAAAGAGGCCAGAGGGCATCTTTGTTTTATTTTCCATTTGATTTGGGAGATATGGAGAAACCATAACGTTTCTACCATACTCCTTAACAGAAGAATCATCCATGCTCCAAAAATGTGACAAAGCCAATGGGAAGAGAAGAGGTTTCTGGTTACAGATCGAATCCTCCCCTTGGCGAGTGGTGTTGGAGATGCTGCTCCAAGAGCTTCTTCTGGACCTGACTTTTCCTTCCCAACCAGACACAGCAACTCTGAACATGTGAGACACACAGTCTCTGGAATCTTCTTTTTCACTTGGCTTCCTGGAGTGAGCCCCACGCCGGGAGAGGCCTGGCCTGGCTCCTTTTCCTGCTGAGCTCTCGGTTTACCTAGTGTCCAAATTTCACATGTTCACCTTGATGTCCTCCAACTTTGCCCAGCACACTGCATTTGCAATGGAAATTCAAGTTCCAGACCTAGAGCTACACTTGACCTAGAGCTACACTTGACCTCCGCAGATGCGCTTGCTCTGGGCTCCATGTCTCCCTTTCTTTTTTTTTTTTTTTTTTTAAAGATTTTATTTATTTATTCGACAGACAAAGATCACAAGTAGGCAGAGAGGCAGGCAGAGAGAGGAGGAAGCAGGCTCCCCGCAGAGCAGAGAGCCCGAATCGGGGCTCAATCCCAGGACCCTGGGATCATGACCTGAGCCGAAAGCAGAGGCTTTATTTAACCCACTGAGACACCCAGGTGTCCCTCCCTTTCTTGAATCCTGGAAAGCACCAGGCTTTAAAACATGCATCACCCCTTCCTATACCTGGTTTCACTGGACCTTTAGAAATAACCCAGAAGTAGCTGGCCGGGGGTTCTTAGCCCCATTCTACAAATGGGCAAAACTGAGGCTGCGAACAATTGAGTAGACTACTTCTAAGGTCATACAGTTGCTATGCCCCAGAACTTGATTCTAGGTCAACGTTTCCACATCTGCATGCTCATCTCTTTTTAAAGAACCTTTTTTTTTTTAATGCTTCAGACCTCTTTCTGCTCTGCGGGGTTCAACGCTAGAATAATAGGAAAGTGGTGACTCATAGCTAACTTCTGACTTCTTCTGTAACGTGCACAAAATAAGGCGGTCTACCAAGTTTTTCCAGAGAGCACACTGCATCTCTAACAGCGTTCTTCCACTCCAGGCTCCGAGGACAGCCCGCACCCTGTGGACCCTTGAGGCATGTTGTCGCCCGAACTGAAAAACAGGACATGCCTCCCCTAACACTCTTAAAATAAGGGATTCTATGAAACTAAGGCCACAAAAAGGAACGGAAGAAGAACATGTCAGCTGTTCTAACACAATCAACTGATTACCTGGAACCCAGGTAGTGCCCAGCTATGCAGAGGGTGGCCGCCTGCTCTGCAGGAGTGTTTTGTTACCACCGTTGCTTAGAACTGCCACGTGCGGCGATAATGCAAAGCGGGCCAAGTAGCTGGTTTTCTTCTTGCGTTTTAATTCTCTGTAGACCATGGGCCTCGCTTCCTCCTCTTTCTTCAGGACACCACCAAATACAACCAGTGATTCCTGTTACCATCAGATCAGAGTTTTTCAAAATTATTTTATCTTATCTTATTTTATTTTTGATAAGTACATTTCACTTCCCTCTGCGTGGTTGTCAGATCCTGCCTGGTTCCCCTCAGCTGCCTGCAGGCTCCCATCAGCCAGGCTTGGGGCCGTGAGACTGACCCCCCCCCCATTAGGGGGTGGAGACTGGGGTCCTCTGAAGCTGTTCTCCGCCCCCCCCCCAAGCACAGTATGGTTGAGCAGTCGGCCACGTTGGCCTCTGTCCCTATCCTGGTTTTTTTTTTCCCAGCACTGAATGTCAGGCCAAGAAATTGGCATTCTGCCTGCTCCCTCTGTCCTTGCTACCTACTTTCCCGATGTCCCCTAGTCCTCTGTATCCTTGCTCGCTGACGCCTGCATCAAGCTGGACAAGCTCCCTAGAGCAGTGACACTGGCATCCCCTGAAGCTAAGAGCTGTCCTTGTGCAAACCCTCTGCCATTGGCTCTCTTGTGATCCCAGCCTCACCAGACTGAGATCAGTGCTGCTCCCTGATGGGGAAACGTGGAGGGGGCATCCTCTGGCATGTTTCCCAGGGCCTGACCATGACTTCTTTTATCTGCCATTCTCCTTCCTCTGAACGAGAACATGGATGCTTCCCCAGTTGACCTTTGGCCCGGATCCCTCTTTTGAACCCCGGTGTCACCTGTACAACCCACAGCACATCTTCCTCTGACCGGATCACAAGCATCTCCTCCTTCGCGCCACCAGCCAGACTCGACTCTCCCACTGTTCTTTGTTAATATCCCCCACTCGGGTGTTCATGTTCTCATTCATTCCATCAATATCTACTGAGTACCTACTGTGTGCTTGTCACTGTGACTTGTGCAGGTCATGCAGCCTGAATAAGCCACCTTCCCAGTCGCCACCTAAAGGAAATGGCGTCACCATCCATTTGGTGACCTAAGCCAGAATCCCGGAGTCATCTTCCCACATTGCATATTTATAATAATTTGGTCGGTAAATCTGATCTCTTCTTCTACTTCCTAATCAAGTCTGGAATCCGTCCTCCTCTTCCTCGTACTTTCTCTCCTGGATGCTGCCGGAAGCCCCTCACTGGCCTTTTCGTCCAGGGACTGCGGCATCCCAACCCATCCTCCGTAATGCTGGCGGAACGAGACTCCTGAAGCCACATTCATGACATCACCGTTTCCCTGTGTAACATTCTCCTAAACACCCTCCTAACCTTTAGAACGAAATCTATGCCCCTTGGCATGATATAAAGGGTCTTCTGTGTTACCTGGCTCCTGTCTACCTCTCTGTCTTCTTGTCCCCATTCTTCTTGGGACTTATGTTCTGGTCACAGAGAACTTTGCCTAGAATCCTCCCCTCTCCCACCCCACCCCCACCCTGCTCCCTTCTTTGATCGCCTGCTCCCCTATTTATCCTTCAAAACTTGTTCTGATGCAAGTCTCCCAGGGTAGTTATGCGGTGGGCTTTGCAGAACAAGCGAGGGGCACCGTGCACACCTGTAGTCGTTGTAGATTATCAGGACAATTTTCAGGCCTGTGGTAGTCAGTCAAGTGTATATGGTAGTCAAGTGCAGAGTGCCCCTGGGGCCGCCAGCAGGGCTGCTCCTGTCAGCCCCTCCTGGAAATGTCTGCTGACCCTCCCCATCTGCCCTCCGAGGCTCTTCTCTGTCATGGCCAAGTCAGAACATCCTGTAATCATCTGCTGATTAGTCCCGGAGCTTCTTTGGAAAATGAGCTCTTAAAGGAGGGGATGAGGTCTTTTATCTGTATCAGCAAGGAGTATGCAGGGGCCCTAGTAAATGGTCCATAAATGTTTGTTGAGTGAATGAACATAATACAGTGGTAGCCAAGGGCACAGACCCCTTTCCCCCTTAACCCCCAGCAAACCCCGCTGTTGCTTCTTCCCGGTGGTGGGACTGGCCCTCGTCACCACGCAGAGCAGTCACTTGGCGTGATGAGTGTGAGGCCTCAGGGAAGAGAGTGGCTGTCCTGCTCCCGGCCAGCACGCACGGAGCAACTGGCAGCTCTTACAACAATGGGATATTTGCAGGTCTCAAGCTCCTTCTCTGCTGGGCCTTCCAGTTCACGTTTCTGGACTCCCTCCATTGGTTTATTATTATTTTAACCTTCCTGATTCTTACTAGAGAAGCCGCATGATCCTGATGTTATAAATATTTTTGACTGCCAGCTCTGGGATCGGAGGAGGTGGGGATGGAATGGGGTGGGTGGGGGCCGGGGGGGCGGGTGTGAGAGGTGGACTGTGGCTCCAAGATCTGGGGTGTGGCAGTGAGTGTGAGCTAAGGTAGCACACATCCATGGCAGCTAAAACCTGAGGGCAGGGCTGTCAAAGTCTTGGGGATTATCTGGCTACTCCCAGCTGCCTCCGGGCTTGGACGCTGGCCTCATTTGCAAGTTGGCTACCCTGACTTTTCCGGGGTGGGAGGCACTGCTTCCTGCCACCGCCCACCGCTGGCTGGAGCCCGACCTCCCCATGTGTTTGACGATGTTGCCCCCTAGGGATCAGGCCCAATTTTCAATGACTATGGACTCGGTTCCTGGAGGCTCGCCGGTCTGTGGGATGTGTTAGCAACTATAGGGGTGCAGAAGGGACTCCTCCCTCCAGGTAGGATGTCCCCACTCAAGGAACTGGACACCTTGATAATCCTGGAAAAGCGTCAGGACTGGAAAGTCCCGGAAAGTCAAAGAACTCTGTGTACAAGGCTAGAGGGGTTACTGTGCCCTGACGAGGATTGCAATGAAGGTGGGCCAGCAACCCTATTTGTAGAGAACTTAGCAACTCACAGAGAACCACAACCTGCATTTTCTTGTTTCTTCCTTTCAACCACACCAGTGAGGATGGTATTAATGAAATAACCATTTTGTTGGGAGACCGACAGTTAATACCATCACACTGAACACTGACGGGACTACTGAGGACTGCCTTGACTTGTTAACTGATAGTATGTCTCATCGCAAAGGTCACACTTGAAACAAAGTGTTGCTTCAGAGGGACAAATAAAATCCGCATGACTGTGACTCACCAGCGCGACTCTTCTGTGGTACCTGAGCTTTCTCCTGTGGCGTCTCTGGTAACATCTGGAAAGATCAAAGCGTGAAGAAGACAGATGTGATGACTGGGGAGGTCTTTTGTGGATAATTTTCAGTTTCTGCCTCACAACAACAAATCCGAAAAATTATGAAAAGGCACTTTTAGGATCAAAAGCATTTATTTTTTAAAAAAAAAAAGATTTATGTGTTTATTTGAGAGAGAGACAGGGAGAGAGCGTGAGCAGGGGTTGGGGCAGAGGGAGAGCATCTTCAGGCAGATTGCCCACTGAGCACGGAGCCTGGATCTCATGACCCATGAGATCACGACCTGAGCCCAAACCAAGAATCTGATGCTTAACCGACCGAGCCACCCAGGCGCCCCGTATTAAAAGCATTTAGCTTCATTTCTTCATAGGAATGGAAAATCAAAATCATTCTGAAGTCATTTTTTTAAAAGATGCAAAACAACTCTCCATTGCTTTGAAATCCCTCACATTCAAGCTTAACTCACAGCGGCGTTGTCACATCGTAATCTATTTGAGTGAGTTTTAAACCAAATAATGGCGAAGGGTCCTTTTCTTCCTTTGATCTTTGAGAACAAAAGGGGAGCTCAAAATTTATGCCGAACAGTCTACCAGGAGTCTCGATTGCTGCAAACATTCAGAGTAATGTCCGCACATGCCGCGCTGGTGTCCTTCTTTCCCAGATGTATTCTGTTCCCCTCCAAGAAGCGAGGAGTGACTAACACTCGGGAATATGGTGCCAAGAGCAGCCACGAGGAGAGAGAGACAACTCAGAGAGAGAATTTCTCCCTGGAGATTATGAAATACTCTTTTTCAGGAGACAAAACATCTTTCCCAGCTTCCCCTCACATCTCTGTGGCCAGAGCTGGGTCACATGTCGATTGCGTCTCCCCCCGGCCAGCGAGTTTGTTTGGACAATTCTTTGGGAGGCTAGAATGGATATTGGGATGTTAACCGCCACTTTGGATACTGTTTCTGGAAACTTTGAGAGCCAGACCAGCTGTTCTTTGGTTTGAGGCAGATCAGAGGACTTGCTGCTCCCTTTTGAGGGTCTTTAGTGATTAAATGAAACAAAAACAAAAACAAAAAAGACAGATAGGTAGATAGATGTAATTATACTTGGTACCTCAAATTTGGAGAGCGTGTCATGTACATGCAGACAAGTTATATTCTCATGGAAAAAATTATTCAATTCCAGGAGCCATCCCATCAACAAGGAGGGGAGGGGATATTTGTTGGGTCTCTCTCCACAATGTGAGTCTCTCCGTGACTCTCCAGGACAATGGAGAGTTCTTCTCAGGACATCCCGGCAGCTCCTGGAATCATAATGAAATTGCCCGAGGAATCTCAACCCCCAGGAAAACATATTTAGCCAAAATTAAAGTCTTCTGATTAAAATGAATCTTCTGACCTTACTTTTGGAGGGGAGCCGCTGAATACAGGACAATTAGAGTTTATTTTCTCCAGGATCCGTCTGCCCCGTGAGACCAGCGGGGTCCCCAAGGTTCAGAAAGAGCAGGCACAGGGCAGAATTTCCTATCCCTGAGACTGCTGCTCTTTCCAGAAATACCTTAGCGTCTTGAAATAGTTTCCTGGAAGTTGTAACTGGAGAACAGTCAGACCAGGGGAGATGTTAACGTTGAGGCAAAAGTGAGGCTTGTGAGGAGTCCAGCTGGAAGAGAGGCGGAGGTCTCCCCAGTTATGTCTCTAGGTCTTTTGAGTTCTGGGGGGTCTTGGGTTCCAGTCCATCAAGGGATGAGACTTAAAAACACATCTCTAGTAGTGTATCTGTCTTCCTGGATGGCTGCAAATTCCCCTTTTCTCCCTGCACTCTTATCTGACTATGACATGGGATGCATTGAGGTTCTGGAAGCTGTGTAGTTACAAGAGGGAGCTCTTATTCGGAAAATCTGCTGCAGAAACCCAAAAGCATAAGGCAGAGTTTAACATGATGTGTTAAGGTCCACTTCTGCAATGTACCTGCACGCCCATTTCACACAATGTTATGTGTGTGCAGACCCAGGTTCAAGAAAGCATGCTTACGCCTCACTTCGCAGTAGCATCTGATAAGGGCAAACACTGTCGGTGGTCCACCCAGCAGGCACCCCCACATCTTCCTTCCTAACAGAACCCTGATTTTGTCCTGGTGTCTGTCTTCTCTGGGTTTCTCATTTCCAGCCCTAGAAGCAGAATCTTGGTGACTCTGGGACGGGTAGTCTCGGGGGCTGGTTTAGAGCGAATATATGACCAGTTCTGGCCAATGACACGTGTCGGGCAGGGGTGGAGGTGGGCGGGTTGTGGAATCCGAGGCTCCAGGGAAACATTTCTTTAGTCTTAAGAAATAGAGAAGAGACGGAATAGCCCCTCACCCTCCTCTGGACTTTGTTAGGGCTGTCTGTAATCTTGGGATGTGGAAGGGAACTAGCCTAAGGGCAGAACTGATTTACTGAGTCAGGTCGACGGAAGAAAGACACACTTGCCTTGTAGACTTTGGAGTTGCTGAATGAATCAACCCCGAATGGCTCTAGCCCTGAACTTCTTGTCTTCAGATCACATCCCCTTGTTTAGAGCATGTTGAGTTTAATCGGAAAGCATCCTAAACAATAATCCGTACCGAACTGTTGTTCCAGTTCAGGGGGTGCTGCATCCCCTCGTTCTCTTACCCTCCATCCGAGCAGGAGTCCTTCTAAGGTTTGGGGAGGCCCTTTGTTCCTGAAGCTCACTTTTAAAAACAGAAATACTCGTCAGCACAATTACCGCTGCTGATGGCAACCGCC